>JACXGJ010005353.1:0-39528 GCA_016801105.1 Esox niger
TAACCAAAATAAACCACACCACTGTGGTAAAACACTCAACATAAATAGGTTCCCCAATTGGAGGCAATAACGAACACCTGCCTCCAATTGGGGAGACCAAAACACATAGAGGTGGCTAGAGTCACCTCTTTTGGTCATGTCCTGACTATGGCCCCAGCCAGCGCAAAGATGGCTAGGGGCATAGCCAGGACATGACACTACAAATGGAAATTGTGACTCACAAGTGTAACTATTTTTTACAGCTAGTTTACTATGCATTAGAATAAGAATCAGCTTTATTCGTCAGGTATGTGTACACATACGAGGAATCTGATTCTGGCTTATATAGACTCACGTCTGGGCCATGTTAGAAATCTGCCGCTTGGTATAGTGGTTGTAATAATTATTTGTGGACCCGGGATATCAGGGGAGAGAGGAGTAATTCAATAATTTATTGCACTATTTGATAGTCTATTAGCGCATGATGTTACAGGCAGAAGAGATGTTACAATCTCTTCTTTTCTATAATGCTGGTTACAAGCTGCTATATATATTGAAGTGCGTGTTTGCCTAGCAAAGATCAGGATTCTAAGACAGTAACCCCCATGCCAAATGGAAAATGTATACATTCCTGTGGTTATCAGAGCACAACCTGCAGAGAGAATCTGAGCAAAGATGTTTCTGTTGTTCTCATTATATAGGCACATTCACTTCCAATGAAACGTACACTCATTGTAATTGTTAATGCTCAGACTCCACACTCCCCCTATCAAACATTTAAAGAAAAACATTACATGTTTGATAAAACATTACAAGTACAATTACATTCCTAATGAAAAGAAAAGTTAGAGATATTAAGCGTGAAAAGTAATTTAATTAAGTTTGACACAATATATGAGTACAATACTGATGGGTCTCAAACACCCTGTCCATACCACCTGCTAGGAACTGTGTATGTGACTGCCAGAGGACACTCTGTATCGACCCTAGGGTCATAGGTTGGAATATGCCATACAAGGGTATTTTGTATGTTTAACAATTTCTTATAATAGTCTGTGTAACAGTGGCTATGACCACTGACCACCTCCTATCTGTCCTGGCATAACAGACTGTTAACTTTGTAATCATTGGAGAGATTAATGAAGGTTAACATTTTGGTTCATGGATCAAAAGTAGACAGAAGCTCACATGGTGCCGTGACTCGGACAGATGGATTTGCACTCTGAATGGTGAGTCAAACCACACTAAAAGTCAAAGTCATTTTTGATATACAATATGGGAAGAAATTCAAATAATGCCTGATGAATTACAAAACACATTGGTCGTTGATTTAGTTATCAGAAATTCTAAAATGTTATGATAAATTCCTCAAAGAAGGTCTTGAAAGACCTTTGAAGGAAAATGGAATGTGTTAGGGCGTCGGCTGAACAAATGGCTGAACTGGACACATTGAAAGCAGGAAAAACCTCCAAAGACACTCGAAGACCATTGAAAAAGAAATCAGGATCATGTCACTATTGTGGAATCCCTGGCCATTGGCAGAAAGAATGTCGCAAGAAAAAACGAAGGAAAAAGAAAGGATGCACAGACAGTTGGCATATGAGCCATTCTGCCCACATGACATGCAGCAGCAAGTAAATATCTCCCATGTATGGAATCCAGGAATCAAAGATGGAGGATTTCCTGGCAATACCTGGAACTGACGTGAGCTTATATAATAATTTCCAAAAATATATTGTACCTAAATATTGGGTAGAACTGGATCTTTTCAAGGAAATCTGATCAGTTCCTTTGATAAATACCATGCTTATTCAAGTAAATATTAATTTGAAAGCACTTTGATGGTATATAGCATGTTTTAATAGGCATTCGAAATATCCTGTTTTGTCCTGTCATGCTTGAACATGTTTTATTAGGTATTCAAGAAATAGCCTGTTTTGTCGTGCTTTGTCATGTTCACTATGTAATATAGAATCAAACGTATTTATGGCGTTGATGATAATGTTTTAAACTGTAAGGCCTCAAGGGGGGGTCTTACAAAAGTATAGGTTAAGCTTTAACAGGCCCCTCCACATGGTAACCATATGTTACCTGTAGAGCTGTTCACTAGCACACGTGGGTACATCTAAACCTAGTGATGAATTAGAAATTGGTACTATGATGATTTTCTAATCTGGTAAAATAGTCTCATGGTTATCTTACAAAAGGCTAAAATATTGTGTTGACTCTAACCTTATATATTGTATAAGTGTATGAATGAAGATTCCACATGGGGATAATTTTTTAAGTTAAGGAGACACGCTGTGTCCCATGAGGACTGATTATAAACCCAAAATAGCCATAGGCTTTAAAAAGGTTTCCACCAAGTTGGAATGCGTGCGTGTTCTCTCTCTGCCTCATAACAGAACGACTGCTGAGAGGGAACCAATACACAGAGGGTAATAATTTTTTGTAGTTAAGTACAACACAAGGTTTTTCATGTGCAATGAATTTTATTCTAATATATGCTATAATTTGGTTTTGGACAAAAGATTGAGATTACAAGCTCGTGAAATTATGACAGAAAGGGTGAAAACAGCCAAAAGCGGGTTTATCCCCTACAATAAAATTACATATTTTATTTTAAATGCTAAATTGGCATTGGTTAACTAATACCATTTTTTCTCTAGTTAGGAATTTCCACAACAAGTTATTGTGTAGATCTGGGAGCACTATTTACAACTTCAAAAGCATTGGATAGGATAGCATGTAAATCTTTGGTTAACATATAATGTCAATTAAGTTGAAGGAAAAATAACATGTCTTCCAACCGACATGGTCAAAATGTGATTGAAGTTCACATACCCTTGTTACAGACACACAAGGTGACACACACAGGTTAACATGGCAATTAAAGCTAAATTTCCCACACCTGTGGCATTTTAAATTGCAATTTGTTTCTGTGTATAGTCAAGGAGTTTGTTAGCACTCACATAGATGCACTGAGCAGGCTAGATTCTGAGACATTGGGAGCAGAAAAGAACTTTCAACAGACCTGGATAACAAGGTAATGGAACTTTATGAAGATGGAAAAGGATATAAAAAGATATCCAAAGCCTTGTAAATGCCTGTCAGTACTGTTCAATCATTAGCCTGGGAATATGTCCATCCAGTCTAGATGTGTTTTGTGGATATGGAGAAGGCGTATGACCGTGTCTCCCGGGAGATACTGTGGGAGTATGGGGTGAGTAGGTTCCTTCTTAGGGCTATCCAATCCCTGTACATCCAAAGCGAGAGTTGTGTCCGGGATCTCGGTAGTAAGTCAAACTTGTTCCAGGTGGGGGTTGACCTCCGCCAGGGCTGCACCTTGTTACCATTCCTGTTTGTGATGTTCATGGACAGGATATCGAGGCGTTGTCAGGGTTGGGAGAGGTTGCAGTTCAGTGGGCTAGGGATGTCATTGCTGCTATTTGCGGATGATATGGTCCTGATGGCATTGTTGGTCTTAAGCACTAATTGGACCAGTTCGCAGCTGAGTGCAAAGTAGTTGGGATGAGGATTAGCACCTCAAAATACAGGTTACCAGGTAATTGTAAGGTTTAATTTTAATGATTTTCAACTGAATTTTTCACATTATAGGTCACATTAAAAGTGAAAAATGTTCTGACATGATTTATCTTTGTCTAATTTTTTTCCATCACAAAATCTGGCATTTTAACAGGAGATTTCATATCCAGTGTATGTATTCCCCTGAGAAAGATCTTTAACAAATTTTTCCTTTTTTAAACATTCAGGTATGAGGTTCAATGATATTTTGGATTGACTGAGAGCATTGTTTTTGTTCAACAATAAAATTAATCTTGAGGAATACGATTTGCCTAGTAATTGTGTATGCAGTGTATTTGCCTTATTATGGAATAGCAATATTGTGGCAAAGGAGCAGTTACACTTGTAATTTTCAGGTCTACACTGGTAAGCCAGCTGGTGATACCCAGGTTGTTGTTAAAAAAAGAGCGCTCATGAGAATTCTCAACCACCCTTCACCACTGGGTCAATTTTGATCTTAACCAATATTTCAGACTCAGCAAAAGAAAGCCTAGTACACTGGCTGTAAATGTAATTTAATTACTTTTAGTAGTTATTTACATTTTTTTTACAGTTTAATGTTTGTAGGCTATGTAATACAGTTTAGAAGTGTTGGGCAAGATTAAATGTAACATTTTTTTATGATTATCTCTGAAGTATTAATACAAACAAGAGTGTCTATTTATTTTTGATACTACCATGTCTAGATTTGAGCATGCCTTAACCCCTTTTCAATATTGTAACCAAGGTTTGTTGAACCAGATACACTTTCACTGTCCTTTCTTTGATATCTGTGGTTGAACGTAGCATAAAATCAAGAGGTCCAATTGAGGAACTGACCAAATGAATTTAACAATAAGCTGAGCAATACTGTAGTAGACACTAATGGACGTTACAGTAGATGAATTAACTCCCACATACCATACCACACCCTACCTGCCCTATGCAATTATACAGTATTCTTGAGACAGCCAAGGCATCTTGCATCAATTTTAGGCTTGTTGATATATCATAGGCTTCGAGACTGCTTTTTTACAGTCTATTTTGTACCTCTTGTTCAGCCACCTTAGCAATTACACCATTATGTAGCTAGTCATTATGTAAATAAATCCTGCACCAATTTTTCACAATGTTGCCTCCCAGGTGTATAGGGAATTATTTGCTAAATAATTGTCTGTTGTATTATCTTATTAAATTTAAGTTAATTTCTAAACTCCACCACTGGGTGGAGTTCTTTGATTTCAAAATAATAATCTCACTGAACACCAAGCATTAAAATGGTATAGCCAATATGTTGTTTACATGACCCTTTCAGGTGATCTATGAATTCATGACTTATGGATGGTCTTAAAAATAGTTTTTAAATGTTTCAGTTCCCCTTGTCTCCCTTGTACTAAAATAACATGCCCCCTCCTTATCAGACTATTTCTTAAGAAGTTCTGTGTGTGCTAGAACTGTATGTCATAATAATGTTTTGTAGTCTGGCTGTGACAATGGATGTTAAACTATAGCTAAAATTACAAGTTGTCAGTGTAATGTTTAATATGATAGCTAAGTGTAGTACAATGTCATCTCTTGACACTTCCAGTCTTCAGGAGTCCACTGGTGGGGCATGATTGACCAGACAAGGCTCTTTTTCTTATTTTGCCATTTTAGCAATGGTTTTCTTATTGACAAAAGAGTTGTCAAACCTGCAGCACAAAGTTTTCTCTACACAGTTGAAACTGAGCCTTGCATATTTTGACAAGTGTTAAGCCATGCTTGAAGATGTTGTCTTTTGAGTCACCAATCACGCAAGCTGTTGACTCTAAGAAACCTGTCTTCTGACGTTTTTGTGGTTTTGGGTCTGTCAGACCTCTTCCTGTCACAGTTTCCTCCAGTTTCCAAGTTCCTTTTGATGGTGTAGGAAACTGCACTCACTGAAGGCTAATTTATGCTTCCGCCGGTCTGCGCTGTTAATGTCATGTGTGGGTTTACGGAGACATGCTCAGCATGTGTAGGTTATGTGGCTTTGTTGTGGAGATAGCCATTACACTTTTTAGCAGTAGGTTGCGATGTGGTGCAAATTGTTGTTTTTTTGGCTTGTAGCGCAGGAAAGCTTCACAGAAGTATTAGCTGTAATTGGTAAACAACATAATAGGGAGCTAACTAGCTAGATCGGGGAAGATGGTTTCTGGAATGGCACATTTGAGAGAACTAGTCAAAATAAATTAAGAAGATTTGCGGACATACCACTTATTCGCTAGAGCAGGAAAACTTCAAGAAGTATCTGTATTGTTGGTAAACAATATAATAGCTATCTAGCTAGAATACTGTGTTCTTGTTCAACAGATGCGTAAGATGGACGAAGAGGTGTATTTAAAAGATTATAGCATGTCGGCAAATTGTTTCAATGTCGTCATTGGAGAAGCTGCTTTTCCATTGCATGTAAATCTGATGAAGCCCTTTCAAATTAAGATTTTTTTTATTGATATTCAGAAAATATTTTGAGTGTTAAATCATAAGCCGATAATATTAGATTAATAATAGATGTATTCTTAATACTTGTAAAATGTTTGCTCTCTATTTGCTTCCATGTAACATTTAGAATTGCCATATGTAATGCATTTGCATTAATTGCACATCTATGCATACCACTTGTACAAACATATACTTAATACTTGTAAACAGTTTGCCCTCTATTTGAACTTATGCGTAGACGCAAACTGCATTTCTTTGTACTGTACTTCAATTACAATAGATTTAACTTTGTCATTGAACAGTACAATTACAGTACAACAAAATGTAGTTAGTGTTAATGTTATTTTAAATGTCAATGTATATTCAGCTTTACCAAGTGCCAATCTGGACAAAAGGAAGAGGATCTACAATTACCAACATTCACAGGCCAGACGTGTGACTGAGAACTCATTTGGTATGATGGTCGCAAGGTGGAGAATTCCAGGCAGACCATTGGAATTCCTACCAGACAAATGTACACATGTTGTGAAGGCCTGTGCCGCACTGCACAACTATCTGGCCTATACAGATGCTGCCAACACACCTGCAACAAAGTATATACCACCTAATTTCATAGACTCTCTTTTGAACAATGGCGAGGCACAGCCAGAGAGTGGAGAAGACATGTCACTGAGGAAGGCACCTTGGTTGACACAGGGAGAGGTTTTTGGGCTGCTGTTGGAGTCTGCAATAACCTGATGAGGTGCCCGGTGTAAATCTGGCATAATTGTTTCACTTCATTGCATTTTGATGTATTGTAGTTTTACATGTGCAATGACAATAAAGTTTAATCTAATTTAAGATGAAACATTCCGCTCAGGCTGGAAAGGTTTTAAGTGTAACTACATTTTGTTTACATGATAAGGGTTGCAGATTTAGTTTGTATGAAGTATGTTTCCTTTTGGCCACATGAGGACACTAGTGTAAAGGAAAAACCATACATGCAATTTTGTTTACAGCTATGTACATGATATGCATATGGGTCCTACTGAAAAAAAAGCCATCTGGCAGTAATAGCTTAATGCTGAAACCCGCTAAATGCTGTTTGCAGCTTTCATTTATAGTGTTCTTCAAGGTTGCCAATAATTATGCCACATAAAATATGTTTTTGACAGAATATATCTTTCAGAAGATATAAAAAGGCTTTTGCAGGACTGGTTTTTATGAAAATAAGTTCTGCAAGCATTAGAGGAAAATTAGAATCATTATATGTATTGTCCATATAATATTGTTAATGTCCATATTATGTTTTTGCTCACTTTCATGAGGGTTGCCAATATAGCTGGAGTTGACTGTATATATGTATTTTCCTTGTACATAAAAGGTATTTACAGAAAATAACTGATTGCATATGTATTCCCCCCTTCAGTACATTTTTGTGCAGTCATGTTATGTACGAGTCTAGGTAGATACATCTCTACAGGCTTTGCACATCTGGACCCAGCAATTTCTACCCATTCTTCATTGTAAAATTGCTCATGCTATCTCAAATTAGACAGGGACCTATGGTTCATGTTTTAAAACAATTCATTTTAAAATGTCCAAGGAGGTGAATACTTTAGAGAGCTACTGTATTTTACTCCTGGTACCACAATGTCAGATCTCCCTCTTGTTGTCATCTGTGATCAGGCATACCACATTGTGTTATTTGCAAACGTTGTTTGGTTGACGGTGTTGTTTGGTTCATGTGTGGCCACATAGTTGTGGGTAATGATGGTTTACAGGAGGGGAGTAAGGGTGTACCCCTGAAGGACCCCTGTATTCATAGCCTGCGTGTGAAGAGCGAGGGTATTGAGTGTGGAACAGGTGAGGGAAAAAGGATCGGAAACCAAAACAACATCAACAAACATGTAATAGTCTATCTTTCTTTTATATAGCATTGGTAAAAAAAATGAGCAGCCCCTCACAATCAAACATACAGACAACATTAACTGTGAGGTGCAAGTGAAGCATACACAATCTTATAGACAACATAATGAATGATGGGTAGCAGGTGGGTCCATGGGATTTGTTGCTGCCATCACACTTCTGCTGACGGTTAGTACACCGGCGAGATGGAGCACTGGAGAAGGAAAGGGCGCGCAGTGCCATGCGGGACAGTCGTCACACTGGGGTTTGCTTTTCAGAAGGTCCAAGAACTACACCGATCAACTATGACATTATGACCACCTGATATTGTGTAGGTCCCCTGTCTGCTGCCAAATCAGTCCTGACCTGTCGAGGCTTTGACTCCACTAGACCTCTGATGGTGTGCTGTGGTATCTGGCATCAAGACGTTAGCGGCAGATCCTTTAAGTCCTGAAAGTTACGAGGTGGAGCCTCCATGGATTGGACTTGTTTGACCAGCACATTCCACAGATGCTTGATAAGATTGAGATCTGGGGAATTTGGAGGCCAAGTCAATATTTTGAACTTGTTGTGTTCCTCAAAATATTCCTGAACCTTTTTTTCTTTGTGGCAGAGGGCATTATCCTACTGAAAGAGGCCAATGCCATCCGGGAATACTGTTGCCATGAAAGGGTGCACATGGTCTGCAACAATGCTCAGGTAGGTGGTACATATCAAAGTAACATCCACATGAATGGCAGGACCCAAGCTTTCCCAGCAGAACATTGCCCAATGCCTCACACTGCCTCTGCTGGCTTGCCTTCTTCCTATAGTGCATCCTGGTGCCATGTGTTCTCCAGGTATGTGACGCACACACACCCGGCCATCCACCTGATGTAAAAAGAAATGTGATTCATCAGACCAGGCCACATTCTGCCATTGCTCCGTGGTCCAGTACTGATCCTTGCGTAATAACTGTAGGCTTTCGGCAGTGGACGACATGGGCACCCTGACTGGTCTGCGGCTACGCGGCCCTGTAGGCAACAAACTATGATGCACCGTGTAACACTTTTCTATCAGTACCAGCATGAACATTTCATCAATTTGAGACATAGTAGCTCGTCTGTTGGATCAGACCACATGGGTCAGCCTTTGCTCGCCACGTGCATCAATGGGCCTTGGCTGCCCACAACCCTGCTGCCAGCTCATTAGTTTTCCATCTTTTGATCACTTTGGTAGGTACTGATCACTGCAGACTGGGAACACCCCACAAGTGCTTCAGTTTTGGAGATGCTCTGACCCAGTCGTCTAGCCATCACAATTTGGCCCGTGTCAATATCGTTCAGATCCTTACGCTTGCCCATTTTTCCTGCTTCTAACACATCGGCTTTGAGGACAGAATGTTCACTTGCTGCCAACTATATCCCACCCACTGACAGGTGCCATGAAAATAAGATTATCAGTGTAATTCACTTCACCTGTCAGTGGTCATAATGTTTTGGAAGACCGGTGTAGAGGCAAAGGGAGTTAGACAGTCTCATGTTGCAATGTTTATCATTTTAAAAGGCTAATTGATCATTAGAAAAGCCATTTGCGATTATGTTAACACTGCTGAAAACTGTTGTGCTGATTAAAGAAGCTATAAAACTGGTCTTTAGACTAGTTCATTATATTCAGCATCAGCGATTGTGGGTTTGATTTCAGGAAACAAAGAACTTTCTTCTGAAACTCATCCATCAATCCTTGTTCTGAGAAATGAAGGCTATTCCAAGTGAGAAACTGCCAAGAAACTGAAGATCTTGTGCAGTGATTTATAGCACAGAACAGCACAAACTGGCACTAACCAGAATAGAATGATGATAGGGAGGCCCCCAGACACAAATACATTAGGATGTCTAGTTTAAAAAACAGACGGATCACAGGTCCTCAGCTGGCAGCTTCATTAAATAATACCTGCAAAACACCAATCTCACAGGGAAGAGGCGACTCCAGGATGCTGACCTTCTAGGCAGAGTTCTTTTGTCCAGTGTCTGTGTTCTTTTGCCCATCATAATCTTTTCTTTTTATTGGTCAGTCTGAGATATGGCCTTTTCTTTAAAACTACCTGTATTATCATGTGTCATATATCACTCTTAAAGGCAAGTCAAGAGTGACAGGAAAATATTTACAAAAAACTTTGTTTTGTCTAAGAATTTAAGATTCATTTATTGTTTAATTGAACATACTATATGCTAGAAAATACTAAGACTAACTCATAAGAGGGTCAGAGTAATTTTTGCAAAGCTGTGACTTGATTGATAACTAAATTATTGTAAAGGCAAGGCAAATTCCTTTGTTTTTGTTGGTCACTGAAGACATTTGGGTTTAAGATCAAAAGATGAGTATGAGAGTTCAGAATTTCAGCTTTCATTTCCTGGTATTCACATCTAGATGTGTTAAACAACTCAGGACATACCACACTTTGTTCGAACCCATCCATTTTTCAGGTGCACAAAAGTATTGGAACATATGACTGACAGATGTTTCTTGTTGCCCAGGTGTTGCTTTTTAGAATGATTGTTCAAACATTAAATAGCTCTACATGAATGTTTCCATCCTTGGTTTGAACCTATAAAGACTGCATTTCTTGTTGAGGAGTGGCTTAAGAAGAAGCACATTAAGGTCCTGGAGTGGCCTAGCCAGTTTCCAGACCTCCCTCCCAGAGAAAATCTGTGGTGGGAGCTGAAGATTCGAATTGCCAAACGTCAGCCTCAAAACCTTAATGACTTGGAGAAGATCTGCAAAGAGGAGTAGGAGAAAATCTCTCCTGAGATGTGTGCAAACCTAGCAGCCAACTACAAGAGATGTCTGACCTCTGTGACTGCCAACAAGTGTTTTGCCACCAAGTACTAAGTCATGTTTAATAGAGGGGTCGAATACTTATTTAGAAATCTTTGTGACTTTAATGCATGATTTACACAGATGTCTGAATGAAGAGTATGGGTCTAAAAATAGAAAAACAAAGTATTCTGACATTGTCTTTGCTCTTCTGAACATCTTTAACAACAGTTACATTTTTATCAATATGGGATCTGACTAATTATTATCCTTAATCCATTGGTTCACAATTTCAAAGGTCTGCCATTGAAAAGTATTCAGACTCCTTACATTTTTCCAAATGTTGTTGTATTATGGATTTAATTTATAATTACATATACATACATACACACATCTCTGGAAAAAAAAATAAGATACCACTCCTAACTTTTCTTAAATCAGCATCTCTATGTGTATGGCAGCCATTCCATTCCAGTGTCATTTAAATTCCAACACTGGCACACTTCATTTTCCTTAATGAGCTACTGATTAGGTGATTACCTGAACCAAATGAAAAGTATTAAAACTTGTGGTCATCACAATCTTTTTGAAATAGGACCAGCTGGGTGGCCAAAACCGTGAAAGTAGTACCTCGATGGTAATTCGAATAAAAATTAACTATTCAGCATGACAAAAGAGTTGAAAAGAAAAGCTTTGAGTGAGGAAAAGACAGGTTCAATTATGGCTTTACTGGCAAAGGGATACAGTGAGCGTCAGGTTGTTTCCATCCTGAAAATTTCAAAGACGGCAGTTCATAAGAACAAGAACAAGCAACAGACATTGGGGACAACAAAGCTGCAGACTAGCTTAGGGCAAAAACGACTGTATCCTGACCAAGATGACCATTGAATGTCATTCGAATGTCACTCAACAACCGTAGGAAGACAACAAGTGACCTACAAAAAGAATGGAAAACAGCAGCTGGGGTGAATTGCAAGGCAAGGTCGGTTTGAAACCGGCTCCCAGGAGCAGGGCGGAAGTCGTACAAAGCTAAAAAAAAATCTCTTCATCAATGACAAGCAAAGAAGAGCCAGGCTGAAGTTTGCAAAAGACAATAGGGATTGGACAGTAGAGGAATGGAGTAAGGTCATTTTCTCTGTCAAGTCAAATGTTCAGCTTTGCCCAACACCCAGTCGTCAAGCGCATACCTATGTATAATAAAAACAGAGAAACTCTTAATGTTTCCAGAGCTGTATATATATATATATATATATATATATATATATATATATATATATATATATATATATATATATATATATATATATATATATATATATATATATATATATATATATATACACAGTGTGGAGAACAAGTATTTAAATTTGCAGGTTTTCCTACTTACAAAGCATGTAGAGGTCTGGAATTTATACCATAGGTACACTGTGAGAGGCAGAATCTAAAACAAAATCGAGAAAATCACATTGTATGATTTTTTTATAATTAATTTGCATTTTACACAAGTATTTGATCACCTACCAACCAGTAAGAATTCTGCCTCTCACAGAACTGTTAGTTTTTCTTTAAGAAGCCCACCTGTTCTCCACTCATTACCTGTATTAACTGCAACTGTTTGAACTCATTACCAGTACAAAAGACACCTGTCCACACACAATCAAACAGACTCCAACGTCTTCACAATGGCCAAGACTAGAGAGCTGTGTAAGGACATCAGGGATACAATTGTAGACCTGCACAAAGCTGGGATGGGCTACAGGACAATAGGCAAGCAACTTGGTGAGAAGGCAACAACTGTTGGCGCAATGATTAGAAAATGGAAGAAGTTCAAGATGACGGTTAATCTCCCTTGGTCTGGGGCTCCATGCAAGATTTCAGCTTGTGGGGTATCAATGATCATGACGAAGGTGAGGGATCAGCCCAGAACTACACGTCAGGACCTGGTCAATGACCTGAAGAGAGCTGGGACCACAGTCTCAAAGAAAACCATTAGTAACACACTACGCCGTCATGGATTAAAAGCCTGCAGCGCACACAATGTCCCCCTGCTCAAGCCAGCCCATGTGCAGGCCCGTCTGCAGTTTGCCAATGAGAAAAAGAACGATGAACGATGAGTACAACCCCAAGAACACCATCCCAACCATGAAGCATAGAGGTGGAAACATCATTCTTTGGGGATGCTTTTTTGCAAAGGGGACAGGACAACTGCACCGTATTGAGGATGGATGGGGCCATGTATCGTGAGATCTTGGCCAACAACCTCCTTCCCTCTGTAAGAGCATTGAAGAACGGTCATGGCTGGGTCTTCCGGCATGACAACAACCCAAAACACACAGCCAGGGCAACTAAAGAGTGGGTACTTAAGAAGCATCTCAAGGTCCTGGAGTGGCCTAGCCAGTCTCCAGACCTGAACCCAATAGAAAATCTTTGGAGGGAGCTGAAAGTCTATATTGCCCAGCGACAGCCCCGAAACTTGATCTGTCTGTATGGAGGAGTGGGTAAAAATCCCTGCTGCGGTGTGTGCAAAACTGGTCAAGAACTACAGGACATGTATGATCTCTGTAATTTGCAAACAACGGTTTCTTTAGAAAATATGAAGTTCTGCTTTGCTGATGTATCAAATACTTATGTCATGCAATAAAATGCTAATTAATTATTTAAAAATCATACAATGTGTTTTTCAGGATTTTTATTTTAGATCCCGTCTCTCACAGTTGAAGTGTACCTATGATAAAATTAAAGAACTCTACATGCTTTGTAAGTTGGAAAACCTGCAATATCAGCAGTGTATCAAATACTTGTTCTCCCCACTATATATATGTGTTGCATTTTAATATTTTAAATAATTTGTTTGCACATAGTGGATATAATAAGTCTACACACCCCTGTTAAATGCCAGATTTGTGTGATGTAAAAGAATGAGACAATGATAAATCATGTCAGAAATATTTCCACTTTTAATGTGACTTATAATGACTTATATAGTGAACAATTCATTTGAAAAACAAACTGAAATCATTGAGGGGGAAAGATAAAAAAAACTCAAAATAACCTGGCTGCATAGGTCAATCAAATTTATTTTATAAAGCCTTTTTTACATCAGCAGTTGTCACAAAGTGCTTTCACAAAACACCCAGCCTTAAACCCCAGGGAGCAAACAACAGTAGTGATTAAAAACTCCCAGTAGTGATGAAAAACACCAGTCTTCTTCTGGCTGTGCAGGGTGAACATATTAAAAGTCCAAATTGTAATAGTTTGATGCATGTGGGCTAAGCCCAGAGTCTATTTAAACCTAGTTTAGATTAGAAGCATGATAAGATGGACAAGGACAGGGACAGACAGGTGGGGGGTGAAATAGTCAGGTATCGTCTTGATCGGAAACACAACCAGGAGAACTCTGAACAGGGACCACAACGAGTCAAGCCCGGTACTCTGCAAGTGTGGGTTAAGGCCTCATGTCCTCCTAAGTTTAAAACGACAGAAAACAGGGAAAATTGACCCTACTCCCCCCGCACAATAATATAAGAGTGTAAGACGTTAGGGCTGAGACAGGGGGGTCCAGTGACACTGTGGCCCTATCTGGAGGAGACCCCGGACAGGGCCCAACAGGCAGGAAATCAATCTACCCACATTGCCAAGCATCAACCAAAGGGACACCCACCAGCCGCAATCATCCTGAATGAGGGCAGAGTATAGCCCAATAGCACCAGTACAGAGAGACAACAACAAGCCAGTGACTCCGCCCCCAAATGGCATTGGAGGGAGGGCATCCCAGTGGCGATGAGAGCCCACCTGGCAAGACAGCAAGGGTGGACAGTATCAGGCCTTTCTGGTCACCTTCAAGCCCCTGGGCCAGACTAAACTTAATCATAGATCAGGCTGAAGAGATAAGTCTTTAGTAGATGTGTGAAGGTTTGCACTGAGTCTGCATTTCTAATTCATTCAAATCATTCTAAAGTAGTGGAGCTCTATGAGAGAAGGCCCTGCCTCCGGCTGTTTGTTTAGAAATTTTAGGTACAGTTAAAAGGCTTGCATTTTGTGATCTAAGGTATGTATGGCTGAATCATTTCAGCAAGATAAGTAGGAGCAAGTTCATGTATTGATTTATAGGTTAATAAAACAGACCTCACATTTAACAGTCATATGAAATCGGTCACCAAAACAGTATTCTATCATCTGAAAAATATATCCAGAATCAAAAGTCTGGTGTACCAAAAAGACCAAGAGAAACTCATCTATGCTTTTATCTCTAGTAGGGTTGACTACTGTAATGGCCTCTTAACTGGACTCCCTAAAAAGACTGTAAAACAGCTGCAGCTCATTCAGAATGCAGTTGCTAGAATGTTAACCAGGCGCAAGAGGACAGAACACATTACTCCAGGTCTTAAATCTTTGCATTGGCTTCCGGTCAGTTACAGAATAGACTTTAAAGTGGTGCTTTTAGTTAAAAGAATTCTGAATGGTTTAGGAAAATAAGCAACTTTTGAGATATATTTTATATGATAATCAAAGGAGAAGTCAGGGTTGAGGGTAACGCTGAGATTTCTTACAGTTTTTTGGGATACGACCATGCAGCCATCGATATTCACAGTGAGATCTGCCAGTAAAACTCTTTGTTTCTTGGGTCCTAAAATGAGCATTTCTGTTTTTCTTGAGTTTAAAAGCAGGACGTTCTCTGTCATCCTCTTCTTAATATTTGAAACACATGCTTCCAAAGTAGCTAATAAGTGTGCACACCCTTAAAACAATACTTTGTTGAAGCACCTTTTGATTTTATTACAGCACTAAGTCTTTTGGGGTATCTTGATGTGGCAATATTTGCCCACTCTTTTTGCAAATCTGTCAGATTGCGAGAACATCTCCTGTGCACAGCCCTTTTCAGATCACCCCACATATGTCCATTTGGATTCAGGTATGGGCTCTGGCAGGGCCATTCCAAAACGTTAATCTTCTTCTGGTGAAGCCATGCTTTTGTGGATTTCGATGTGTGCTTTGGGTCGTTGTTGTGCCGAAAGATGAACTTCCTTTTCATCTTCAGCATTCTAACGGAAGTCGAAAGGTTTTGTGCCAAAATTGCCTGGTATTTGTAATTCCCTCCACCCTGACCAAGGCCCCGGTTCCAGCTGAAGAAAAACAGCACCAAAGCATGATGCTGCCACCACCATGCTTCACTGTGTGTATGGTGATCTTCAGGTGATGTGCACCGTTGTTTTTGCCCCAAACATAGCTTTTGGAATAATAGACAAAAAATTCAACCTTGGTTTCATCAGACCATAACACATTTTCCCATGTGCTTTTGGTAGACTTGATGTTGGTTTTTGCAAACTTCAGACAGGCTTGGATGTTTTTCTTTGTAAGAAAAGGCTTCAGTCTTGCCACACTACCCCATAGCCCATTTCTATGAAGAATACAGGAGATTGTTCTCACATGTAGCACACGACCAGTTATTGCCAGAAATTCCTGCAGTTCCTTTAATGTTGCTGTAGGCCTCCTGGAATCCTCCCTGACCTGTTTTATTCTCATATTTTCATAAATTTTAGACGGACGTCTAGTTCTTGGTAATGTCTCTGTTGTGCCATATTTTCTCCACTTGATGATGACTGTCTTCACTGTGTTCCATGTTATATCTAATGCTTTGGAACTTTAAATGATGGCAGGTGTGTAATGACTTCTATTTAACATGAGTTTGAATGGGATTGGTTGTCTGAACACAGCCACATCCCCAGTTATAAGAGAATGTGCACACTTAGGCAACCAGGTTATTGTAAGGTTTTTATTCTTTATTTCTCCCCCTAGAAGATTTCAGTTCATTAAAATAAAAATAAATATTTTGTCATTATGGAGTATCGTGTGTAGTTTGATGGAAAGAATGGCTTGTTTTTTCTAATTCATTCAAAAATAAGGACATTCTAAGTTACCTCAAGCTTTTGAATAGTAGTGTTAATATGAATCTAAAGTCCATAACAAACCAACATTTTAAGGGGTCTAAATTCTTTTCAAAGGCACTCTAAATGTATTAATTATGAAAATGTACATCAAATTTTATTTTACCTGTCACATTCCCAGTCAACTGCCTAACGTGGCATTCAGAATGTTGGCAATCTGAAATTCTTAGAGATGTGATGTGAATTGAATTTCCTTCAGCCTTCCGAATTCCTTGGAGCTTATAGAATCTGCCAGCTTGGGTAACATTCTTTGATCTTTTCTTGATCTGAGATGAGAGAGAAGTATTATCTAATTTCATTAATTTATCCTTTAAGATATGAGAAAACATGCAAACGTTTCTTTTCAGTAAACTTTAATTTTAGGCAGTAATGCTTAGAATGAGTGAAAGCTATCTCGGGTCAGTAGCACTTTCAGGTAAATAAATTAGTGGCCACAACTATTGTTCTATTACTATTTACCTTCCGAGTTAGATTCTAGATAGCGGACTCCGCATTCTGTCAGCATTTTACTTCCTGCATTTTAGTCTCCTCCCTCTGCCTGATCACCAGCCCCGCCCTTAAGGCGTGACCTCTGTAGCGCGCGGCAACTGGCGACCGAGCTGCTGTTCTTGCCTGCCCTCCCTGGCTTCTTTTTTGTATTGCTACTAATTTAGCCACCGGACAAGAACGCTGCGGCAGGCTTCAGGGCATATTCGTCTTTCAGAGTTTTGCTCATCTCAGTGAGTAAAATTGGAACTATTGATAACCTCGAAACGGTGAGTAGCCGAAATGATTATTTAAAAGACGTGAATCGTTTTTTCTTTATTGACTCAAATGAAACAGGGTAACGGCAGGAGGTATTTTCGGTGCAGTGAGGAGAGCGGCATTGGGAGGGAGGGGTGCCAAGAAGGCATGTCTCTACCTCATTTGAGCAGTTCGCTGACTTTACCGTTACGTTACCGTTTATTTCTTGCTGATAAGTAATTATTTATCATTGATGACACAGAAACGTAGCGAATTATCATGAAGACATATGTCCCAATTCCCCCAAATAGCTAAACACTACAGGAGGATTTCTGCGCTTCATCGTAAGTGTTCCAATCCTACTTTGTAGGCAATGTTGTCGGCTGGCCACTTGGGATTGCAGAGGCATCGGTGTTCGCGGCAGAGATGTGGGAAGGGTGACTGACTATCGGTAAAAGAGATTTTGTTCTTACAGTACCCTGATTCTAACAGTACCCTGGTTCTATAAGTCACGCTTTCGCACGTGCAATGGTGGAAGACCGCTGCATCCTCAATTTCTACAATAATAACACGTACTCACTTGTGTTTTGTTAAAACAAAGTAGAAATAGAAATGGCTTCAGTCTTCTACTTCAATATATAGCTATGTTAACAAGACTTACACATCAAAATGTAAATAATAGATAATTGTAGCCATGTTTTAAGGTAAAAGTTTGTGTATTTATATTTACATTGTTTACAAACGTTGGAGTAAAGCAAGTTTACAGTTGGGGTCCTGGTGGGATAAGTTAGATTAGTTAAGAATCAACAGGTGTATATTGTTTATATGTGCAAAAACCGTTCTCTAGAAACTATAATGATATATTATATATAATGATTTCTGCTTTAAGGTAGCCATAAATGCAGGATAACAGACGTTTGTCTGCCGTTAACATTCTGGCAATACAGACATCTTTTTAACAATGAACGATATTGTTGTCCCTATTCGAAAGCCTAGAATGCGACTTAAAATGTAGCTTACTTGGCTTCGCTGAGGAGCCTACTACCCAATATTAATGGGTTACTTGGTTCAAGTAATTTCAAACGCACTATTAAACTTAGTCTACTTTAATCAGACATTTTGCTTGTCTTGTTTTTTCCATATCTATCACTCTTTACTTAAAAACAGCATACGCCGGGCACATTTAACATTTTCTACAAAATGTGCTTTTGGTGATTAATTTATTTTCTGCCACTCTGTGCACTGTAACCCTTTAAATGTTTGATGTCTTGAGAGTTCTCCTCAGCATCTGTGCTGGATGTCTGCTATGGTTAGGGATGGGCCATCACACACACTGCCCAAGCATTGAGACACAAACACACTCTTTGATTTGCCCACAGATAGAGCCATAAATGCCCAGGAACAATGGTCTCTTACTTGTATGTTTTCTTTTCTGTGGGGACAAAAAAGTTATCCCCACAATGTAACCTTACACCAGTAATCAATGTTCCCCATCCCCTAGCCCTAACCCAACCCTAACCTTTTTCTTAGTTCCGACTGCCCCCCAAAAACTTGTATGGTATTAATATCTTTGTGGGGACTTCCCTCATGGCTCCCCATGTACACATTGCCCTGGATCACACACAGTGACCAAGCTCAAAAGATCTATTTTGGTTGGTGGCCCGATCAGAGCATCCTATAGTTCAGAACAGTAGGGGGAGACTTATTTTGATGTGTGTGTATAGGGATTAGCGTGCCATTTAGTGCCCTGCCAACATCCACTCTCTGCAGGGTCCCAGCTTGGCCACATAGATACCCCAAGATCTGCCTGCTGCAACGGCCAGTAAACCAGAAGATTAAGCTAATTCACTCATTTTGCATTAGCGTTGCATGGTCAAGTTTACAGGCCTATGGATGAGAGTGTCATTTCCTCTCCCTGCTACGTGCATGCTTTGATCAGCCAATGTCTTTTAATCTGTAGGCAACACAGTTCAGAAATGCACTGGGTTTGGTCAGCATGTCTGCATGACCAGGTGGATGTTTGTTTCTGTGTGGTGAGTGAAACTGTATGGTGCTCGTATGAGAGATATTAACTTTCTGCCACTGAAAATAAACTTGCTGTGATTTCATGTTGAAGTGGACCTGCTCTGAAGCCAATCATCAATTGGAGTTAGTCTTCAACTAGCCTGCAAGATACATTTTTTCTTTTTACTGACTGTGCTGTGAAGTATTTTATACAGACACATTTCCTAATCACAGTTTTAGAATAATCATGAATCAGTTAGGGTACAAAACTACACAAATAGAATTCATTATAAATCCAGTTACCAGTGAGCATGCTGGAGTTCATCCCCAAAGGAGAAGTTTTGTATAATCATGCATTTACAGCAGGGGTTATCAAACTTTTTTTTAAATTTCAAAGCATTCCTGATATTAAGAGCCCCTAGATGAGGACCCCATACAAAAAAGTATATTCTTGTGAATCACAAATTAGATTCTGAAGAGCTGCATACTCTTTTCAGGCTCCCCCAATGACTAGCATTGATTATCTTGCTATTCTACAAATTTTTCTATTTGGCAAAATGTGAGTGAAACGTAACAGTTTTAAGTTGAGGATCTGCCCATCTACTGCCAGAAATAATGCTAAAAGGGCTTTCACTAGAGCTGACAATATAAATAAATAGACAATGTATAGATGGCAAGTAAAATATTGTCTGAATTCAAAGCTTTTACCGATTATATAGGGAGATGTGTAAAACAATGATTCTATCTCACTGGCTAACACTTGTTCTCTACCTTGCTTAACTGGCCACTGCTAATATGGCACCTCTGGTAGTCTACTGCAGTGTTTTTCAACCCTGCTCCTAGGGGCACACCGCCCTGCATGTTTTAGATCTCTCCCTGCTCTGTCACACCTGATTCAAGTGATCAGCTCCATATCATGTCCTTGATGAGCTACATCAGGTGTGTTAGGGCAAGGAAAGATCTAAAACATGCAGAACAGTGTGCCTCCAGGAGCAGGGTTGAAAAACTCTGGTCTACTGTCCCCAGACACACTAGTCTGCCCCTGTTGCACCAATCACTGGCTGCAGTTCAGCATGCACAGGAAGTTAGCTCCCAGTGTTGGCGGCCCGTGTTCAAATGGCAGGAAGGCGTGTGACCTGTGAGGCCATTGTGAGGTTTCTTTCCTCCCTCCTGCAGTGCTGTTAAAAGCACAACAGAGCGCGGCAAGCTGAGTAGAATGTAGCTTTGTCCATAATATGTCATTTTTATTCATCAAATATTTAGTTGTCAACATCCGTAGATGCCCATTGTAACATAGGTGGAGACGGAACATAAACCTACTGAAAGATTTATGTTTTGTCAAAAAGCTTGTTTCCATTAAAAAAATAGGTAGAATTCTTGTGCTGTACCATTCATGGAATTTATTGTGCATATTTAGACAATATAAAGCAGTGCTGCCAAGCTGTAGAGCTGATTGAACAGCATGTTTCAGTGCCTGGTGGTACTAGGGTTGCATGTGATTTGTGTGTGTCTGAGCGAGTTCTGCTCTGTGTGTTACTCTTAACATGACTTGGTACAACACTGTTTTACTTAACAAAACACAATGCAATATGGTTATCTGCCATTGATCCTGCGTGTGTCCACCTGTGTTTGGATTTGTCTATGTGTGTTTTTTTTCTTTTAAGCACTTAGAAACTTTAAACCTAACTCACCCCTGCTGTGTTGACATCTGTATGCTGTGAAATATAGATGAATTGCAGCAGTGGACTGTGCAGCAAATTGTCTGAATGCTGCATATCTAAGTCCAAATAGAACTAATGGAAGAATGTTAGGTCACTAGTTGGTATATGTGCGAATGCGCACACGCCTAGTCTGGACTAGTTCTATTGAACATTTCAGCATTGGAATCAGGAACTTGTTCTTCAGACCAGACAGAACTGTCCCTAAACCTGTGTGTATGAAAATTGTATTGATAGGTTAATAGGAACAGCAGTTATTTTTTTGTGTATATGTAAGTGTGTGACTGTGTGTGTATAGCATTTTGACTTTGACTTAACAATCCTCAGTCCTAACTCTGTTTACTCCAAAAGTTAAATAGGAAACTTGATCCTCATTTAGATGCTTACTTTAGAGTTAGTTTAGAGCAGTGCAAAATATACTTTTCAGGGCCATACAGATATGGGATGAAAGCTGGAATGGTCTGGTTTAGAATTCTCTATGTTCTCAGATGTCAGTATAGCCCATAGACATAGAATATAATTAATTAAACAGGTGCATATTTTAAATTTGACATAATAGGGCGGCATATATCCTAGCGGTTAGAGCATATGACCAGTTGTAGAATGCTTTGTTTGGCTTTTTGTCCTTCAGTAAGATCAAGGCCCAAATTTCAAAATTCAATCATGACTAATTCTAAACTGCTTTGATTGAGGGGGCGGTGGAAAATATTGGGGGATAGGGATGTTTTTCTATTCATTATTGTAGTATGTGATATAAATAGTGCCAATAGCCCTATATTTTATATTACAATATTACAGTTGTGGCCAATTTTAATCTTCAATCTTAAATGCTTGATATATATTTGGTGTTAAACCATGTTTTTATAAATGTTAGAAGCATTTTTTTATTTCTACCTGACGCTACTCTTCTTATAGTTCTACTTCAAAAATATACAGTATGTCGTTTTTGGGATCCTCCTTGCTTTAGCCTTCCTAAACAATAAACATTCCCAACATTTGCCTTGAAACTCACTCCTTAGTGATTTTTCTCCAATATGTTAATCCTCACGCTGGATGTTGTTGCAGGCAGGATAACATTGACCTTTTTAAGGGGGTGCTCCTAATCCCATCTTGTTACCTGTATAAAAAACACCTGTGTCACAGAAGCAATCCCTCAATCAGATTCCAAACTCTCCACCGTGGCAAAGACTAAAGAGCTGTTCTTGGATGTCAGGGGCAAGATTGTAGACCTACACAAGGCTGAAATGGGCTAAAAAACCATCGCCAATCAGCTTGGCGTGAAGGTGACAACAGTTGTTGTGATTGACTCGCAAATGCAAGAAACACAAAATAACTGTCAATCTCCCTCTGTCTGGGGCTCCATGCAAGATCGTGGAGTTGCAATGAGGACACAGCCCAAAACTACACAGGAGGATCTTGTCAATGATCAAGGCAGCTGGGCCCATAGTCACCAAGAAAACAATTGGTAACACACTACGTCGTGAAGCACTGAAATCCTGCAGCGCGCGCGAGGTCCTCCTGCTCAAGAAAGCACATGTACAGGACCGTCTGAAAGTTGCCAATGAACATCTGAATGACTCAGAGAACTGGATGAAAGTGTTGATGTCAGATGAGTCCAAAATTGAGCTCTTTGGCATTAACTCAACTCACAATTTTTGAAGGAGGAGGAATGCTGCCTATGACCCCAAGGACACCATCCCCACTGTCAAACATGTATGTGGAAACATTATGCTTTGGGGGTGTTTTTCATTATGCTTTGGGAGGGACAGGACAAATTCACTGCATCAAAAGGACGATGGACGGGGCCATGTGCTGTCAAATCTTGGATAAGAAACTCATTCCCTCAGCCAGGGCATTGAAAATGGGTTGTGGATGCATATTCCAGCATGACAGTGACCCCAAACACACAGTCAAGGCAATAAAGGAGTGGCTCAAGAAGAAGCACATTAAGGTCCTGGTGTGGCCAAGCCAGTCTCCAGATCTTAATCCCATAGAAAATCTGTGGAGGGAGCTGATGGTTTGAGTTGCCAAATGTCAGCCTCAACCTTAATGATTTGGAGAAGATCTACAAAGTGTCAAACCTGGTGGTCAACAACAAGAAACGTCTGACCACTGTGATTGCCAACAAGGGTTTAGCCACCAATCACTAAATCATTTTGCAGAGGGGTTGAATACTTATTTCCTTCATTAAAACTCAAATAAATTTTAAACATTTTTGATGTGTGTTTTTCTGGATTTCTTTGTTATTCTGTCGCTCACTTTTCAAATAAACCTACCATTTATAATTATAGACTGATTGTTTCTTTGTCAGTGGGCAAACGTACAAAATCAGCAGGGGATCAAATACGTTTTCCTTCACTGTATGTATGGTATTTACAAATGTATTAAAATAGTTTTGATAAGTGTGTATTGTTTAAACTCAATCAGTTTTAATACATTTTCAGCTTTGTCCCACATTGCTCCTTGAGTCAGCATATTTAAACTTTGACAGCCACTGGGATATTTAATTTTTAATGATGTTAAACTACCAGACAAAAGTGTGTGTGTGTGAAATTGAGGTAGCTGTGACCCCCCCCCCCTCGCCTCTCTCTTGCTTTTGTAGTTTTAGTATATGAGATTTTTTTGTTCATGTGTGCAATGGCTTCCCTCTCCCTTCATGTTGATCAAAAGTAGAGCAACCAGCCACTGAATGATGCCATGCAATTTTAAAATGTCTGTTGCTACGAATTGCTAAAACACTTAGTATTTATGAGGGGAATTGGGGAGGGGAAAAAGGGAGGGACAAATAGGAAAAGGGTGGTAGTATTGAGGAGGAAACCAATGATTATTTTGGGGTTGAGGTAGAAACAGAATAGGAGGAGGAGATTGGGTGGGGGGAGTTGGTTTAAGAGCAGTAACAACGTAACTGCTCTGACAAGCCACTGCCTCTCCTGACCTATATTCAGCAGATCAGCAGGATGACTGCTAAGACATCCAGTGCTGGTGTTTTTGCAGGGCAGAAATGTTTATTCTTTATATGCTAGTTTTTGTACGAAATCTTTAAGTGGCCCTTAATGCATGATTAACACAAATGTCTGAATGAAGAGTATGGGTCAAAAAAGGATAAGCGTGTTCTGACATTGTTTTTGCTCTTCTGAAAATCTAACAGTTTATTTTTATTTTTATACGGGATCTGACTTATTACTCTCGGTCCATTTGTGTGAAATAAAATGTACTTCTGTCTTCATGCTCTGCCTTTGAAATGTATTTAGACCCCTTAAATGTTTCACATTTTGATATAATATCAATAGAATGTTCTATTAATTGGAATTACACACATACACATGTGGCCACTGCTCCTAGAGGCAGGGTTGACAATGCAAAGTTAGAAAAAAAAGCCCTTCGTCAATGAGAAGCAAAGAAGAGCCATGATGACGTTAGCAAAAGACCATAAGGATTGGACCTCAGAGGATTTGAGCAAGGCCATTTTTGAGATCGGACCGTTCAAAAAATGATATGTTTTATATCCACTGCTTACGCTTCTGAATATAACAACTCGATTGCTGTTCAGTTCCTGCAGCAATACTTCCTCTTCAGAACTACTGAAGTATTTTATTTTTTTTACAGTTTGGAGTCCGGTGCTCCACAGTTTTTAGAATTTGGTTTGGACATTCTTGTCATCTCCGCTGTTCTTTTGAATTTCTGTGTACACACAGCCCTGCAGTCTCATGGTTTTCATTAAGATGGGTGGGGTGGTTACCTATGTTAATTAGGAACAACTGACACGTGCTTTCATTTTACGAGGACAATGGGATTCTTCATTATAAGAACATGGGTGCAAAGAATTCTGTTTTTTGAACACATCAATCTAATGTAGACTTTTCTTAGGACCTTTCTCAAAAAAAAAAATCAAGATAACACTTCTGGCATCATTCGCCAGTAACTATATGGTCCTATATGCCCATCACACTTGTGGATTTCAAGCAAAACACTTTAATTGTTCATTATCGCCCTCTGGACTAAAGAGGAGAGACCATCCGGCTTATCAGTGCACAGTTAGAATAAGCCAGAATCTGTGATGGTACGGGGGTGCATTAGTGCACTTTGCATGGGTGACTGTGATGGCACCATTAATGCTGAACAGTATATACAGGTTTTGGAGCAACATATGCTGCCATCCAGACCATGCCTTTTTCAGGGAAGGCCATGCTTATTTAAGCAGGACAATGCCAAGCCGCATTCAGCATGTTTTACAACAGCATTGGTCTTTAGTAAAAGAGTCTGGGTGCTAAACTGGCCTGCCTGCAGTGCTGGCCTGTCAACCGTTGAAAACATTTGGCATATTATGAAACTAGAAATAGGGCATAGGAAACCACAAACCTTTGAGCAGCTGAAGTCTAATATCAAGTCATAATGGTGATACATTTCATTTTAAAAACTACAGCAATTGGTCTTCTCAGTTCCCAAACGGTTTCAGAGAATTATTAAAAGAGGTGATGCGGCACAGTGGTAAATATGCCTGTCACCGTTTTTTTTAAACGTGTTGCTGCCGTCATTCAAAATGTATTTTTCCAAAAACAATACAATTTATGTTTTAATATTTGATATGTTGTCTTTGTTTTTCAGTCAAATATATGGATAAATGACTTTCACATCATTGCATTCAGTTTTTAATGGTATTTCATGCAGTGTTACTTTTTTGGAAACAGGGTGGTAGCGATGAATGCCAAGTATTTGTTTTACTGGAATTATTGAATACAGTTTTTTGGGGGTGGGGCCAAATTCTGCTGGCCTGGTTTGATTCAACATCAAGGGAGATAGTGACCCAGAATCAGGTTGACCTGAGTGCTTGAAATCATCCAAGGAAAGCTCCTTGAGTAGAAATTTGCTCACACTCTGGCTCTCTGGCTCTCAGTTCAATTCAATGCGCTTTATTGACATAGGAAACATTTCACATTGCCAAGGCAAATGGAAATTAAATACAGCAACACCACTGAAAAAGAAAAGTAATTAGATAATAGTTTTGTAATGTGTTAAGTTTTAATGGAATAAAGACACTTGAGTGTTATACATAATGTAAAGATATGTGCATGTAATCACTGCTGAGAATGGCAATGTAAAGTCAGTAAAGACATTTCAAAGTGTTGTTTTTGTGACACTGACTGTTCTTTCCTCATGGCAGCGGGTCACAAATCGTGCTGCTGTGATGGCACACGGTTCCATCTGATTTAACAAATATGGTTACTTTGTCAGCATTTAGCTTTGTGTGTGTGATCTGTGGGAAATATTTGGCTCTAATGTGTTCATACTTCCTGCAAGTGGTTAGGGAGTGCAGCTCTGATTCCACCTCATTTTGTGGGCAGTGTTCACATAGTCTGTCTTCTCTCGGGATCCAGGTCTGCCTATGGTGTCTCGATAGCAAGGCTGTACATAGTCAAGGTTTTTCTTAATTTTGGGTCTGTTACAGTTTTCAAGTATTCTGCCACTATGTATTCTCTTCTTAGGGTAAGGTATGATTCTAATTTTAGTATTTTGGGTTGATTCCTTCTACTGTGTCTTTTTTGTTTGTCCTCATAATTATGTGGGGGTGGCCCAGGTCCAGAATTAACACCGCCAAGTGCCAGTTCGGGGGTATATTTTACCTTTGGCGAATAAGTCTCAGAAGACTATCTGCCACGCTGTCCAAGGAAATATTTGTACCCAATGCCTTATTGTGATTAGAGGTGGAGAGTGGTGCTGCTAAGTTGTATCACGCAAGTGAGTGAGGTCTGAGAAAAGTAACTGGTTGTTTGTGCATGCGCAAGTTTCTGCTGAACTGTCAGCAAGTGGCTCTCACATTGATACTAAGCAGGTAGCCATCATCTGAGTGAGAACCCAAGGTAAGAAGCTAGCCAGCTAACTGTCACAACTCGATACCTACAACGGATTACAATCATGCAGGCAACAGATTCAGCAGCATCAATAAGACCTCCGGTTTTCAAATTTTGTCTGCAAAATTTGTCTAAAACGTCATGTTCATTAGTCGGCGACAGTAAGTCTTTTGTTTTTCGTATTTTGCCTACAGAATGAAAGTCTGGGATATGTAGTGTGTATTGTGTACATTTTCAAAGGATGAACTACGTGGGGTAAAATATAAATGAAACATTACTATTTTAATCATACATTATATAAGGTGGGTGTGAAATTTCACAGATAATTTCAGGATTTTGATGATTAGTGGATATAGTCCAAGATCAGCTCTACGTGTTTGGGGTTTTGTGTTGGACTTTGAGGATGCTCTTGCAAAATTTGGTATGGCGTCTTATTTTGGTGAAATGCCAGGTTCTTGTGATGTAAAAGAATGAGACAAAGAAATCATGTCAGATCTTTTTCCATCTTTAATGTGACCTATAATGTGAACAGTTCAATTTAAAAACACACTAAAACCTATGAGGGGGGAATAAACTTACAATAACCTGGTTGCATAAGTGTGCACACCCTTAAACTAATACATTGTTGAAGCACCTTTTTATTAAAGCACTGTTTTTGGGTAGGAGTCTATTAGCATGGCACATATTGACGTGGCGATATTTGCCCACACTTTGCAAAAGCACTCCAGAACTGTCAGATTGCAAGGACATCTTCTGGGCACAGCCCTCTTCAGATCACCCCACAGATGTTCAGTTGGATTCAGGTCTGGGCTCTGGCTGGGCCATTCCAAAACGTTAATCTTCTTCTGGTGAAGCCATGCTTTTGTGGATTTCGATGTGTGCTTGGGGACATTGTCGTGCTGAAAGGTGAACCTCCTCTTCATCTTCAGCATTCTAACGGACGCCTGAAGGTTTTGTGCCAAAATTGCCTGGTATTTAAAACTGTTCATAATTCCCTCCTCCCTGGCTAAGGCCATGGTTCCAGCTGAAAAATAAGTGTTATGGGACACTCTCTGACACTCCCCCTCTGACTCTTTGTGACGCTCCCCCTCAATGTAGTGCCAAGTAGGACAAGTAATCCACACTGAATAAAACTCTGTCCTTCAGGTCTCTGGGGAGAAGTGGAGATTGTGATGGAGGGGCATGGATTAATTTGAGGAAGTAGGCAGGTGCTTGATGTTAGAGAAGTGGCAGAAGGGCAGTGGCTGAGCTGTGGCCAGAGTGATATTGTGTCAGAAAAATGCAGCCTGATTCAGAAAAACCTAATTAACATCAGTCACAGAACTTCGTACAAATATTTTATGCTTTAAGTTAAGCTTTACAAACAAACGTGTGTGCGTGTGTCACTTTTATTAGTTTTGTCTAGATATGTACACTAATGTTCAAACGTTTTGGGTCCCTTTGAAATGTCCTTGTTTTTGAAAGCAAAGCAGTTGTTTTTTACAAATGAAAATCTGAAATCACTGATCAGTTTTATAATTAATCACATGGATTATTATTGTTGCTATTTTGTGTTGTTGTTTTTAATCTGACTGCATGAAAAACAGAGCTGAATATATTACAACCTTGTTGCATTGTTTTTCTCCATCCTGCCTTGATCATTTATTGCTTGTATCGTTCATCTCCCATTCTCTTCTCCCGTCAGCTGTACTTTGCTCTGCTGCTTGCACTGATCCAGCATCTTCACATTGATATATTTTTGTTGATAGTGACTTAGACATGTTAATTGTATATTTTTTTACCCTGTATATTGCATACATAAGGTTTTGAGGGACAGGACATACCCTGATCTGATTTTCTTTTCACCGGATTTTCGTTTCATTTGTCTCACAAACTTTTTAAAAATAATCTGTAATTCCACTGGAATTTGTCTGAAACGTAAACGTGATGCTGATTGGATACAGTTTAGGTGTTAAGTTTTAACTGAAATATTTGTTCATGCTTTGGTGTAAAAGAAAACAATGATCCAGTTGCTTTTCTGATGTTAGGGTTAATTGACTCACCCAAGCCCATTTAAAAATAGCCCAGTTGGCTGGGCAACCTCCCAATCTAGCAACATTGCCAGTATAAAAAATGTTTCTCCTACCATCACATTCGATGCTGTACTGCACTTGTTTTTTATGTATATTGTTGTGACATTCTTTCTACTATGTAATCTTGTTTTACCATGCCGACCCACCGAGGCTTTGTGCGATTTTGGAAAAGAGGTCACCTTTTGAGTTTTATATGAAAAAAAAACAATTAAATTGAGGCAAGTGTGGCCTAGGGTGGTCTAGCTACTTAACTGTGTCGCCTAGCTGTTTAATGTTGTAACCTATGGTGGTCATGAGTTGTGGTCTAGCCATGTCACGTTGTGACATTCGGTGGCCTAGCAGTAGTGTCAGTTCGGTCTCATCTTGCATGCTGCATATGCAATGTCTAAAAGAAAACATATTTGCACTTGCTTAAATCCAAGTTGATTGTGCAAAGGAACTGTTGACAGAGCAGTAAAGCAGATTTGAGGGTACAAACATTGTGAGAGTAACGAGTGTTGTGCTCATTGTTGTTGCTCTAAAATATTGCATGTTACAATATGGTTGATAGCTCCGTTGGTCAATCACAAATATTTCTTAGTACAATGTCGTTGGATTTGATGGTTAAAATGCTTGATATGTGACCTAGCTGACAATTGTAACAATGTAATATAGCTCAAAAGTATAGAACACTCTCTAGTTTGGTGATCACGTGTGTTGCAAAGTGCAGGGTTTTGGGTTTGCTTCTAGTGTGGGCCAGATGACTTGTCAGCTGAAAACCCATGTGAATTGTGGCATTTTTTATGTTGTTTACTATGGAAGTTTTCTTCTGTAGGTTAGGATGCCACATGTTTTGTCAGTGCCATCTATTTATTTATTTTTTATTTTGATTACAATTTGAATATAATACCAAATATCTTGTGCAGTCATGTTTTTGCCAGATTAGGAACATTGGCAAAATAAAATCTGTGATTATTATTTTTTGGACACAAAAACTATACATTGTTTAATATCATCTTGCCTAGACTACTGTAATGCTTTGTTTACATGCCTCAACAATAAGTCCCTTGGTAAACATCAAGTTGTACTGAATTTAGCTGCCAGACTTCTTACAAGGATTAATCAAGGTCTCAGGTAACCCCAGTGTTGGGAGTGCTACATTTGTTACCAGTGAATTTCAGAGTCACATATATCTTTATTCTACTCACTTTTAAGGCACTACATGGTCTGTCGCCTGATTACATTAGTGACATGCAAAACCCCTACTGCAATGTTAGGCCTTTCAGACCTGCTGAAAATGGACTTCTGGCTGTTCCTGAGATGAGACGGAAAACTGAAGGGAACTGAGCCTTTGCTATTCATCCCCTAGACTCTGGAAAAGCCAACCAAAGAATGTCTGAGATGCTATGTCAGTACCTTCTTTTAAATCTTACCAAAACGTATTTTTGCTGGACGGCATAAACGGAGCCGGCCTAGAAGAGCCAATGTCTCTTACTGATTGAGAGGGTGAGTGACTGACTGACTTCCCCTTGTTAAATAGCGTAGTGGTTAGAAGCGCGGACTACAAGAACAGGGCCTGCGTTCAACTCCCGTCATTGTCAAAAAATGTTATGCCTTAGGATTTGTTCAGGACAGACAAAAGCATCGCTACCTACAACCTTCGCTTGATACGTAATAGGAAGCCTAAATTTAAACAGTCCTGGTGGATATCAAGATTTGTTCAGGATTAACAAACTCTTTGCTGACTACACGATTTCTCATCTTTTCACTTGAAGGAAAAGTCTGTTATGATCTATATTGATACAATAGTAATTGTATTAATGTCATTCATGAATGACAAATATACTATGAAAACGGCCAGTGGCAAAAGCCATAGAGTTCATAGATGCCTTTTGTGGTGGAGGTAAACTTCGTAAGATATGTTACTCAGTTTAACACAATGGTTAATGAATTAGTCAAACTTTGCGTTAATGCGTGACAAATATACAGTGTCGAGGCTATACTACACCCAGCAAATGTATAGCTCTGTAGCGTAGTGGTTAAAGACACAGCCTTTTCATCTTGGCAACCCGGGTTAGAATCTCGGGAGGGCCACGACCGTCAACACTTTATCGCAGGTTTCTTGTTATAGGATGGCTGTTTGCAGTCAGTTTGCAGTTTAAAACAGTAATCTGCTTCATGTTAACAGTAGTTTTTTTCTGTAGCCTGTTTTGTTGCAGCAGTTTAATTGTGCCTCATCCTGATACCAAAATGTTAAAACAAAATTTTTTATGCATTTTACATTCATAAACCCTTATGTGTTTTTATAGATATTTACAGTATTTCCATTCCCTTTTGGCTATTGGTGAACTGTTTTTCGTCAACCTTGTTTACCATTTAGCATCATGGGAGGGGATTGAGGAGGAAAAGGATTATGCGGAATGGAGTGCTTTACATGTGGGTGCTGGAAGATGTATCATAAGCCAGTTTGGGTGCATGCTTACCAGCCTTGTCTGACCTAGAATCATTGTAGCAAATGTAGGAGGTGAGTTATTTCCTAGATGCCTTGAGACTTAAATTCTTGTACTCTCATCCCCCTCTCCATGCTAGTCTGAACTGGTGGAAGTGAGGGAGCAAGAGAGTGGGAGAGGTGTGGGGGTGGCAGTGTAATCAGCTTGTCCAAACCCGGGCTAGTGGGGGTGATTAGATACATTTGGGGAGCTTAGAGAAATATCCAGGCAGACTCAGGCAGTGAGAGGTCAAGGGTTAGTGGCCAGGGCCTGTTTGGGAGGGACTAAGGAGTCTCCTCCAACTCTCAGCTAAACCAGACACTGAGGGCCATTGTGTTGTTCAGAGCTCTGTTCTGTCTGTCGCTGCCCCCCGTTTCACTCTCTATAATAGTCTTCTCTCACTTGGCCTCTTTTTTCCTTTTGTTTTTTTCTTATGCACAGACCACGCTAACCTAGTCTGGCTAATGTCTGCCTGCCTCAATAACAGTGGTAGATCATGTCACTGGCTCGACATATTGAACAAGGAAAGACAGGTGAGGGAGGGGATATCGTGTGGAGAGACTAGAGGAGAGGAGAAACATTTCATGGATGGACGCTAGAGCAAAATAGGACAAAGAGGAAGAACTTTGAGAGTGCAGCTAATCTAGCAGCTCTTGACTGGAACTACAGTGTGCAAAAGACTTAAGTGGACACGTAATCATCACAGTATAATACCAATTCAGTTTAACTTCAGAGATATCAATCTGTCCAGTTATGAAGCATAAGTAATTGGGAATCACTGTCACTTATTTTGGTGCAAATGACAGTGGTGCAAATGACGGCTGGAGAGGCAACAGCAAGACAACCCCCAAAAAAGGAATGGTTTTACTGGTGGTGGCCACAGACAATTGCTCTCCATATCCTTTGACTGATTCTTCTCTAGTTTAGCATTTTGCTAGTGTCCTTGTCACTACAGGTAGCATGAGGCAGTACCTGCAGACCATTTGGGTTGCACAGGCAGTCCAGCTCCTCAATTTCGTAACACATCCATATGTGTTGTTGCAAAAAGGTTTGCTGTGTCTCCAAGTACAGTCTCAAGAGCATGGAGGAGATACCAGGAGATAGGCCTGGAGGAGAGCTGGACTGGGCCGTAGAAGGGCATCAACCCAGCAACAGGACCGGTATCTGCTTATCTGTGCGAGGAGGAACAGGTGGAGAACTGCCAGAGCCCCATAAAATGACCTCCAGCAGGCTACTGTTATGCGTGTTTCTGACCATACTGTCAGAAACCGACTCCATCAGGATGGCATGATGGCCCGACGTCCTCTAGTGGGACCTGTGCACACAGCCCAGCACCTTGCAGCTCGATTGGCCTTTGCCAGAGAACACCAACAATGCCATGTCTGCCTTTGGCACCTCGTTCTCTTCACAGGTGAGGTCAAGTTCACATTGAGCACATGTGGCGGATGTGATAGTCTGGAGACGCCTTGGTGAATGTTAAGCTGCCTGCAACATCATCCAGCATGACCTGAATCCAATTGAGAACCTCTTGGATGTTATGTATCGGTGCATCCAGCACCACCAAGTTGGGAGACAGACTATCCTGGAGCTCACTGATGCCTTGATCCTGGTCTGGGACGAGCTCCCCCAGGACACTATCCGCGGACATTATCAGGAGTGCAGGCAGGCACATGGGGGCTACTGAGTCACATTATGACTTGCTGTGATGTAATTCACGCATGTTGGAACCGCCTGTGATTTCTGTAGTTAATTTAGATTTTTTATGTGAGTGATTTTGGTTTCCATTGTGTTAAGTCATTTTGTTCTTAATGAATTACACAATGTACAGTAAAGATTTTAATCTCTTATGTTTCATTCATGGGGACCAAATTTGTGCTGTAAGTGTATTTTATTTGTATACACTGCGCAGCTGGAAGTGGAACCAAACCTACCACACTCACTGCAGTTTCCTGTTTGCCATCACCTGGAAAGCCTGGGATTGATGGGGTCATGACCGCTAATGGGAGGGGCTTTCTTATTTTGTAATCTTACCTTTAGCTGACTCAGGAGCACCCCCAACAAGTGGACAAGGTAAATGAAAGTACCATCAACATCAACTAAATAAACAGTCAAGTCAACGTGTATGTTTCATTCTTTCTTTTTCAGATAGAGGAGAAAGTGGGAAAGATTGTGGACCGTGTGGAATAGCTGGAGGCCTGACTCTAACTCATGCTGCTGAGTTATATATGCGCTTGAGGCAGTGGTTCAGACCACTGTACCCTAAGCCACAGGCTACACATTTCTTTCTTTTAGTTTTACTAAATCCCATCAGGTAATAGTTGAAATATGGTTTTAAGTGCAGAGCTGCTTTTTGTAGTGGTAACACTCAAAACCACTCAAGTCACATACAGCTAACCAACAGAGACCGTTGTTCAATCCCTGAGTCCTCCCTTCCTAATGTTGTTCCATCTGACCTGTCTTTCACTGTAGAACTTTTTTTTATTGAGAAATCCTGACAAGACATGATACCATTTCAGCCCGATTCAAATTCTAGAATGCTGTTGTAGAGTACTGAGAATTCTCAACACAAGTCATGCTTCATTACACATTTTGAACAAACTGAAGCTAGAATGAACAAACAGAAACCAAGAAGAATTTGTTTACTCATGCTTTCTAAAATGTTAATGCATTCTCTTCTTTACTTTAACATGCCATTCATGTTTCTTGGAATAATAAAATAAATGTTGCTTGTAATAGAACCAGAGAATAAACCTGGCAATAATAAACCTTGTTCAGCCGGCCCGCAATTAAGTGATAAATGTTTTAACCCTCACTGGATTCAAACCCGGGCCTCTCATATGAGAGGCTGCGTCTTAAACCACTGTCATAAGGTCCGGTGTATGAGGACAGATAGGCAGAGGCAGAACGGCTGTTGGAATAGTAATCCATGGGTTTTAATAAGGTAAACAAAAGAAACAAACTTAAATCAGACACGATGACTGGGTATAATAGCCTACGGCTAACAACCAAAATGAACCACACAACTGTGTGCAAACATTCAACATAAATAGGTTCCCCAATTGGAGGCAATAACGAACACCTGCCTCCAATTGGGGAAACCAAAGCACATAGAGGTGCCTAGAGGCACCTCTTCTGGCCACGTCCTGACTATGGCCCCAGCCAGCGCAAAGATGGCTAGAGGCATAGCCAGGACGTGACAACCACTACACCACTGTGCTGTACATTTGCCCAGTCTCTAGACACAATTAAGCATTGTGTTAAACTGACTAACATTTCTTATCAAGTTTATCTCCATCATAAATAGCATCTATGAACTGAATGGCTTTTGCCACTGGCCTTTTTAATAGCTTATTAGCCATTAATAGGTTTACTAGTATTTACTAACTCATTACATGGAATAGTCATAAGAATTGAGCAATTGATAGCGAGACTGAAGATGAACCTTTTGCTGCCAAAGCTATTTCATTTCATCGCACAAAAACATTTGTTTAACTTTAATTCATGAATGACATTCACATAACTATTAATATAAGTGACAATTACTCACATTCTCGAAAAGTGAAAAGACGAGATAATTGTGGAAACCCTGATGTAAGAGTCTAAAGAATCTACTTAGCTAAGCTAGCCAGCTATATACTATATTCTTAACTCAACGTTTTCTGCATTCTCAACCACCTTTAGATTCCACAGCCTGACTTCACGTAGCATTTTGTGGCCAAATATCTTGTTCATTGGTGACATTAATTCTATAAATATATTCCATCTTCCCTTGAATTAGTTTCACCCACTTGCTTAACAGTATGTTATGCAATACACACCAATCAGCCATAACATTATGACCACTGACCAGGGGTGGGTAGTAACAATTAACGCAAAGTAACGCAAAAGAGTAAGAGTACAGTTTCAGAGGAACCAGCGCTTTTCTTTCTACTTTCTGGGGCTGTACTCTTTACTCTTATTCAAGTATTTAAAACCCAAAAAATCTAAATGTTTACTCCATTACATTTCACCTACTCGTTCATAACAAGTTTGTCTTCAGTTGTTGGCGAAAAACATATAATATAGATTCATTTTCATTTCATGATTTAATTTAAGGTTGGGGTGGTGTGTTCTCTCCCGCTCCTTTAAATCTGCATCTAGTTAAATGACAGACCGCCACACCGAGATGGAAAGCTGTCAATTGGAGGATGTTAACAAGGGAAATACCAATCCCTGGCCACAGTTGCATGACATGTATTGACTGGAATTTAAAATAGGCAACACAGTCATCATGAAATGTTGTCTTTTTATTCCCAAAGACTCGTCATACCTCTGCAAGAACATAGAGGTAAGGTTAGCAGACCGGCTTGCGCTACTTAGCCAGCTATATCCTATAACTATATATTTATTTTTTGACAACTTTTTTGTCATTGAACAACTACAGTACAATGAAATGCAATAATATATCCTAATGATAATGTAATATTCTAGTTTACAACATATAATTACAGTGCAGCTTGTTAGTATATTTGTTTTAGTGGTTCATTGGGCTTGACTCTTTATTATTTAGTAATGCACTTTAGTTAGCAACATACCCAGTCAAGCTAGATCTTAGATGAAATCTATTCTGCATGACTATAGGCATGAACCTGGAAAACAAATACCTATTCAAACATAAAAAATGCACTTTGTTACTATGGCACTAATGTCTTGAACAAAATATGTAACTAGTACTTAAGTACTTTTTTTGACCAAGTACTCGTTTACTCTTACATGAGTAGTTTTTTCAGGTGGTATTTCAACTTTTACTTGAATACATTTTAGGACGAGTAACAGTACTTTTACTTGAGTGCAGATTTTCAGTACTCTACCCACCCCTGCTACTAATCTCTTTATCAATGGCACCTGTCTGTGACTGGGATTTATTTGGCAGCATGTGAACATTCTGTCCTCAAAGTTGAAGAGTTAGAAGCAGGAAAAATGGACAAGAGTAAAGATCTGAGCAACTTTGACAAGGGCCGATTGATGGTTAGACAACTGAGTCACAAAATCTACAAAACTGCAGCCGTTGTGGGCTCTCCCTGTCTGCAGTGGTCAGTACCTATCAAAAGTGGCGACAGGGTCATGGGCAGCCAAGGCCTTTATCCGCAGTGTATTTGTTATTCACCGCAAAATCATTATTGCTTTCAAAGGGCAAGGACGTTACCAAGTTCTTGTCACCAAACAACACAGAAACAGCTCTTCTAATGTGCAAAGTCCTGGCTTCTATGCAGGTAGCCTTTTGAATAAAGAAATATTTTGGTTTCCTAACAGAAATAGGGTATGTTGTGAATGTTCCCGTGACAACATCCATGGCAACGCAGTAACACGTTTTTATCAGATTCTTGTGATATTTGCACAAATATTATTGTTATAGAAACACAGCTGTTTGCGGCTGCTATGGGAATCTAAAGGCCTTCGATATAGGATCTAAAGGGTAATTAGCCCCTGTCTAACTTGAGTAACAAGAACACGATAAACCTTCAATATCTGTGTCTGTGACCATGGCAACAGTGATGTCGATGCAACCTGAGAATAACAGTTTATTGTTCTGTTAAAAATCTACATCCATCCTAGTTTAAACAATTTTTAAACTTCACTCCACAGGTTGCATTGGGAAAGCAGTGCGTGGAAAGGCTAAAATCAAGAATTCAATGCCTGGATAAAGCCCTGTCTCCAAGCCAATAGCGGCCCAAAATTTGGTTTTGAGAAAAGATGTCTCGAACGAAGGTGGAAAGAACTTATAACTGCAAAAAGAAACTAACCTGAGAACAAGAAACAAGGCAAGCCTGGTTCAGCTGGAAAAGAAAGTGTTGCCCACCCGAGATTCGAACCTGGTCGCCCACGTGGAAGGCTGTTAACTATTACACCAGATAGCTGTACATTTGACAGGCATCAGTATAGCCTTGTGTTTTTTCTCTGAAAAAATCCTATTTTGCCACTGGCTGTTTTAACAGCTAATTGGCTATTTTTGAATGATATTGATACAGTAAAGCCGGCTAACGTTTCTTACTAAGTTTACCTTCACCACAAATGTCGTCTATGAACTGTATGGTGTTTGCGTTTGGCCGTTTTAACAGCGTATTAGCACGTAAAGGCTTTACCGGCATCTACTAACTTACTGGAATTGTCAAGAATTGAGAAATTGCTAGCGAGTCTGCCAAAGCTATTTCATTTCATGGCATCAATGTATTTTTTTGTTTCATGGCATAACAACATACTTTTTTCTTTCATTTGTGAATGACATTGATACGATAACTAACATTTTCATCAAGTGAAAAGACAGGAGAATTGTGGAATGTGCCAGAAATAGTCACAATACTGTAAAACCGGTTATATTGCGGCCCACAAATAATATGCCTACTAGTATCTACTATTTACCTAGGAATGTTCATAAGAATTTAGCAATTGCTAGCAAGTCAAGATGAACTTTTCCATGCCAGAAAATGTCGCAATATAACCGTACACAGTTTTTGTTAAGGCTTACTATAATGTAGATACTGATGGTTTTAGCCAGCAAAATGTTCATCTATAAGGAATAATTCGTAATGCGTACTTCACTTTACCCGTGAGGAGATCTGAACACGGGACCTATTGCAAGGGGTACTCAGTCTGTCGGTCGCTCAGTCACTAAGAGACCATTCGCTCTTTTTAGCCGGCTCCGCTTAAGTGGTCTGGCAAAAATGTGTTTAACATGAAGACATAAGATTGGACGCAAAAAACCCATTTCATGAATTTTTGCATACACCTTTACCACTTTTGAATCTAGTTGTTTCATTCTATGAAATATTTCAGTAATTTTTTTTCTTACTGTCAATACATTTTACCTCAATTTGGCTTCATACTTTTTGCTTTACAACCGAAGCACAAATTTGCATCCAGACAAATTTTCAATAGTCTGTCAGATGAACCTGACAATTCGCTGTCTTGTTAGCGATGGCAGTTTCCATATATGAATGAAATTTCAATAAACACGATAAATTTATTAGCCCTCTGTACAGCTAAATACTGCAACACTTTCTGTTACAAGACAGAGCAAGCAATCATTTAAGTTCCACAAAGCTGATTTGCTCACCATTTGTGTGCATGTACGTGTATACAGGGTCACAGCATAAATAATCTACAACAGCAAACGTATATCTGCAGTTTATTTGTTGCTCATTTCAACATCATTACTGCTTTCAAAGAGAGGATTTTTCCAACTCCGTATCTCTAAACAGTATAAACAAACTATTCCAACGTGAAAAGCCATGGCTGCCTTGGTGCTTGTATTTTGAGTAAAGAAATGTATAAAACGTTAGAAGAGACAAAAAATTTAAATGACAGCATACTCTCCAAATATTATTATTGTTAAGAAACACTTGTCCATGGCTTCTACAGTAATTTTAAGGAAGGCTGGCGATGGACGCTATAGGTTTGAAAGGATTCATCTTTTTAATCATTAGTGTCTGGGTGGTTTCTGAGATGGCTGACTTAAGTTTGAATGGACTCCAGACCTGGTGTCCAGAAATAATATTTGAGAGAATTTGAAGGCGTCTCTCTGATTTATAGAATTTGTGGTTAATGATATAATCTGGTGGGTAAATACTGTTTGGAAACCGAAATCTGCTGCCTTGTTGATTTGATCTGGCTTTTATCTGTGATTGACTGTTCCATCCAGAATTCTATGCTAAAAGATTAAAATCTCTCTGGAAGCATTTTCGGACAAAATGTGGACACTTGTGCAGCAGCTATGTTGGAGATTACGTCAGTGTAGCTTCAATAGTTTACTACTGGACCAGGAAAGACAGAAGGGTGTATGACAGTTGGCATCCATTGTGGGCTAGATTACAACGTGTGTGTGTGCTCGGTAATGCCATTCCTCTGCAGTGATGTGATTAGAAACAGGCCGTTGTAACACTCCTGCCGTGGGTTGATGCTATTTAGCCTTCAGTTCAGACAGAGCAGGATCAACAGTGGACATTTCCTATTTGTCACATGGCATGGCATTTGCTAATTCACTTTACCACCTGCTTTGCCTGCTAATTGAAGATTCTAGACGTGCG
>JACXGJ010005354.1:0-39519 GCA_016801105.1 Esox niger
CAGCTCCAAGGCGCCGGGTTTCCCCTGCTGCCCAGGAGTTCCAGCCAGCGCCCCCTGCTGCCCTGAAGCCGCAGCCAGCGCCCCCTGCTGCCCTGAAGCCGCAGCCAGCGCCCCCTGCTGCCCTGAAGCCGCAGCCAGCGCCCCCTGCTGCCCTGAAGCCGCAGCCAGCGCCCCCTGCTGCCCTGAAGCCGCAGCCAGCTCAGGACTGGCTGCCGCCGCCCCGCCCCCTGCTGCCCTGAAGCCACAGCCAGCTCAGGACTGGCCGCCGCCCGCCGAGGACTGGCCGCCGAGGACTGGCCGCCGAGGACTGGCCGCCGAGGACTGGCCGCCGAGGACTGGCCGCCGCCGCCGCCCGCCAGTAATGTCACGCTAGCATTGAATGTTCAAACTGTATTCTGGCAAACAACCGGTGGAATTGGCTGAATTCAAACTGGCACTAGCGAACTATTTCCTACAGCTACCATACAGTTTGTCTTTTGGCAGCGATGTCATTGAGGTGAGCAAGAACTTTAACCTCAACAACTATGTAAAGATAGGTTGCTTCATCGAACTGGCCTATTGTCATTGGTGAACCTCGGGTCCCTCCAAAGATTTTCTATTCAGGTCTGGAGACTGGCTAGGCCACTCCAGGACCTTGACATGCTTCTCACGGAGCCACTCCTTAGTTCCCCTGGCTGTGTGTTTCGGGTTGTTGTCATGCTGGAAGACCCAGCCACGACCCATCTTCAATGCTCTTACTGAGGGAAGGAGGTTGTTGGCCAAGATCTCACGATACATGGCTCCATCCATCCTCCCCTCAATATGGTGCAGTCGTCCTGTCCCCTTTGCAGAAAAGCATCCTCAAAGAATGATGTTTCCACCTCCATGCTTCATGGTTGGGATGGTGTTCTTGGGGTTGTACTCATCCTTCTTCCAAACACGGCGAGAGGAGATTAGACCGAAAAGCTCTATTTTTGTCTCATCAGACCACATGACCTTCTCCCATTCCTCCTCTGGATCATCCAGATGGTCATTTGCAAATTTCAGACAGGGCCTGGACATGCGCTGTCTTGAGCAGTCGGACATTGCGGGCGCTGCAGGATTTTAATTAATGACGGCGTAATGTGTTAATAATGGTTTTCTTTGAGAGTGTGGTCCCAGCTCTCTTCAGGTCATTGACCAGGTCTTGCCGTGTAGTTCTGGGCTGATCCCTAACCTTCCTCATGATCATTGATGCCCCACAAGGTGAGATCTTGCATGGAGCCCCAGACCGAGGGGTTAGACAGTTGTTGCCTTCTCACCAAGCTGCTTGCTTATTGGCCTGAAGTCCATCCCAGTCTTGTGCAGGTCTACAATTGCATCCCTGATGTCCTTACACAGCTCTCTGGTCTTGGCCATTGTGGAGAGGTTGGAGTCTGTTTGATTGAGTGTGTGGACAGGTGTCTTTTATACAGGTACAAGTTCAAACAGTTGCAGTTAATACAGGTAATAAGTGGAGAACAGGAGGGCTTCTTAAAGAAAAACGAACAGGTCTCTGAGAGACAGAATGTGATTTTCTGGATTTTCGTTTTAGATTCCCTCTCTCACAATTGAACTGTATCTATGGTAAAAATTACAGACCTCTACATGCTTTGTAAGGAGCAAAACCCCACTGTATTTGTTTAAATTGATACCTTCATAATAAATGTCCATTATTCTTATACTTAATTTTTTACAACCAGTATAAATGTAAGTAATTTAGAAATTCATGTTTCACTTTAAAACAATATATCCTTTTAGCACTTATAAATGTTTAGAATTCATTTATAAAGGGTTATTGGTGTGTCACTTTGCACCTCTTTGCCCAACAAATTTCCCTAGACTGCCAAAAAGGGATTAAAACTACACTATGGACCGATACTTACAGAACATACATTTGCGTTATATGGCCAAAGCAGTTTCCTAACTTTTATCCTCCTTAACACAGGGCTAGTAGCCAAGGCGGTGAGAGTCAAGGCAGAATAAACAGTTATAGACGGGCTCTTCGGAAATATACTCAACTTGTTCCAGGAGAACACTAAAGCGTTTATTGAAATTAATGACCCATTTTAAGGACCCAATTAATTCACAAAGGAAATGAATGCTTGACTGTCAGTGACAGGCGACAGTTTAACCCAGGAAACTTCTCCCACTGAGGCACTGCTGATCTTTCATTAAATATCTCCGCCTGATTGGGCATAGCCACAGGAAATAGGGTTGCCCTGCCGCCAATCTTCTGCAAATAGCAGAATTTGTCCACTATTAGCGCTACCATTGTTCCTTTGTAGAAAAGGTTCACCGGGTTTACAAAACAAGAGTGGTGTGTTGTTGAGATAGCACCTCAGCCAGTGATCAGCACCTGATGAAAATCAATTCTCCCAGCAATGCAATTGGGCTATCATCATTTGGACAGTAATTGCCTCAGTTGTCTTCTCTTTGATCCAAAGGTCTTCACACAACACTGTCACTAATTCCATATGCAATGACCCTAAAGACAAGGGTCATTGCATTCAGAACCACAGCATAGGGAGTGAACTAGTGCAGCAATGCTCTCTGGAAGATTTATTTGAGAGTGGTGCCACTAAGGGTGCAATATTGCCATCCTCCTAGACAGCCAGAGCATAACCCCAGTTTACCTTCCTTAACACATTTACCCACTCCCCCCTGCCCAGGCCCAGATATGGCTTGTCATACTGTACAGCCCTCATCTCCAAGTGATGGAATCCCAGTGATCTAGTTTCTACAGTTACACCCAAATCTTTTATGGCCCTCAGTTGAAAGGGTTTATCTGGTTTATCTTTTTACAGTTGATTTGCTAGAATGGTTATTTTATACCTTTGATTGTGTTACACGACAAAGCCAAATTCTACCCACATTTGGCGGGTGGGCGGGTGTCAATGTCTGCACATAATCTACATAAGGGGAAGATAGCTTACAGCCTATCCTGTGCGGTAAAAGGGGTGATTAAGGCCTTTTGGCGGACACAATGTAACCCTAACAATACCAAAGTTTGTGTCTAGTGGTTAGAAATCTCAAAAGATTTTGTTTGGATGCCCAATCGGATAAGTCTTTGTCTTTTTGCAGAATGTGTGAAGACTAGACATCGTTATTTTGAATAGTCTCCCCTTCTTGAGCCGTAAACTTTAAATCAATTGCGTTGGTACGACCACTGAAAAGGCATCCCGAGGGTCTAGGCGATCTGGAGCATCAAATGTCTTCAAACAAGCTTGGACATCTGCGGATGTGGTTTTAAGTTGATTCCACTCACACTCCCATGTGTACTGAACATGTACATTGTGTTGTCCTTTTAAAGCTTCAAGATTTGCCAACCATTGCTGGTTCATCAACATGTATTGAATACTTGTCACTGGATTGGTGCTTGTTGAACACTGACAATTTGGGTGTCTGTGCCAGAAACAGCCTAGAAATTCACTGCTGTGCAGACCATCGTGTTCAGCGTATACATCAACATAGTATGCCCCAATTTGTGAAAGAATTCCTGAATGGGGGCTTATTGCTAAATTAGAGTTTGGCTTTTTACTTTATTTCATAAAAGATACAGATTCAGAGCTTTGTAATGGTATATAATACAACACTGTTTGTTTAAGTTATGGGAAAGATATGCTGCTCTAAATGTTGATAATCTGCTCTACTTAGTTCTGAGAAAAGAGTCTTGAAAGATTCACACTTGCTAGAGAGGGTGTCTTTGTGTACGCACTTGAGCGTGGTTCACATCCTGTCACGGGTTGTGGAGTGGAGGAACAAGGTCCAGGCTGAGTGGCAGTCGATGTAATATATTTTAATTGAAAATAAAACACAGAGCACTTAAACGAACTGAAAGAAAACAAAGGTTTTAACTAAAAGACACTGACCACTGACATGCAACATACGGCGACAAGCAACAACTACCGACAAATGTGGGGAGCAGGGGAGCAACATTTAAACACATAATAATGATTTGACCTGGTGTGAGGCATGATTAGAGGCAAGACAAATTACAAGTTAGAGACAAGACACATGACAAGGATATATTTGTAAACAATGGGAAACCGAGAAAAGCGGGAGACAACGGAGCTGTCCATTTCCTCACCGTCACACACCCTCTTAGGCCTTATCCCGACCCAGTTATTTAAATATTCAAATGGGGACACTCGGGCCTTGTCCTAAACTGGTCTCGTTGGTCTGACTTGCTCACTTTTGTGAAGACTATGCAGATATAATAGCTAAGCATAATCACAAACAAGCTAGAAACCCAGAAATGTTAGCTAGCTGGTAAGTTAATGTTGTTACCTAGCTAGATAATGTTGAGAGTAACGTCATTTACTGTGCAAATATAATAGCTAAGTATAATCACACACAAGCTAGAAACCAGGAAACGTTAGCTACCTGGTAAGTTAATGTTGTTACCTAGCTTGCTAATGTTAAAAGTAACGTCAGTAGCTATATCAAAATAACTAGCAATACAAATGACATTGAGAACTTTTTGAAAAGGAATAATCTAGCTAGTTAGCAAACGTTACACTTAGCTGTATACCTTTGGGAATGTTTTGTGGCAGACTGAAAAAATTATATATCCTCTGATTTCATACAAAGTCCTTTGTTGTTTGCTATTAGTCTGTTGACCTTGTTTACAATGTGTCTTATCACTACCGTTCACACTCAAGGCATTTAATACTCCAAGAATCTATGTATCTTTCATTGTCGCTATCATAACTGTGGTCCTTTACTTGTAAATGTAATCCGTGGACAGTTGTTTTATACAAAAGGAGCTAGCCTGTTATTTCCACCATTGGCATTGCAATGAAATGCCTCAATTTAGCCTGAATGTATTAAAGAGTAAAGTCTGGGATTTCCTCATCATCGTCCAATTCATCTTCTGAGTCATTGCATCATTGTACTCCAGAAAGTACTATCTCACAACAGATTTGTAGATGACAACAGCAAAATTCGGGGCAGCGATTTGATTCACAGCTGTAGCAATGGGATCGCAGTTGTCCATTTTTGAAAATCCCAAGATCACAATGATTTTCTGACCAAGCAGTCCCGTTATGACGAAAGCTGGTTACATGATAGATCAATCAGAACTCAGTATGTCAGCATGTCCAGCCCCTTCATTTTCTTAACCAGTGGAAGGAAAAGTCCTGTATATTCTGCTGGTTAAAATTGGTTTTAGTTTAAACTTAAACTAGTGACATGCGAAATCTGCCCTGTTCAGGAATTCTGTTACATTTTCATCTCACCCTGGTTCAGGGCATGCTGTATCGATATATTCTTGTCAGAGGCCAGATATTCAAGCCATTGGATTGAGCTGTTTGAGAATGTCTTCTGACAACGATTGTAGTTGTCAGAGGGGACCAATGCAATTATGTGGAGGAATCTGTTGCTAAAGACTTTCATGCAAGCTGAAGCAATTGTAATTGATCAGAAGGGTTCAACATCACCACGTAAGCGTTTATTTCATCCTTAATGAAAAGGTGTCTGTGGAGACCTTTTCATACTCAAACTCTTGGTATTCATACAGTAGTAATGTGGTTCTGAATGAAGTCCAACATAGTTTTCATTCTCCTTGATGCATCAGAGGAGAGTCAACTAGATCGTCCAAAATATGTTGGCTACTAATCTCAGTTAACAAACCTTGCATCTGTGGATTAATGTCTGTATCGCCATGCAACAATGTATTAACTTTCTCAGTTTTGTACCTCTTGATGGGTGACCCAGGTACCAATATGTGTTTTCTTTCGCTGTATTGTGAGTGTTATCTATTGGGATATCGCTGTGTGCACTTGTGTTAGGTACAATCTGTTGGATAAGTGCAGAGGTATCTTAATTTTAACCCTTCTGTTCCTCACTCAAAACCATAATTTTAGACTTTCTTGGGAATGAAGGAAAAAGGGGCACTAATGCCTTTGTAGTGTTTTTAAAGCTAATTGTCTCTTAAAGAAATTATGTTTTGGCTTCATAACGCATGCACCACATTTGAATAATTGGGACGATGTTCCTTATTATGAGGGTAATGTCACGTCCTGGCTATGCCCCTATCCAATAGTCAGGACAGGACAGAAGGAGGTGCCTCTAGGCATCTCTATTTAAGTTTGGTCTCCCCAATTGGAGGCAGGTGCAGATCGTTGCCTCCAATTAGGGACCCATTTCTGTGAATGTTTGACCACACTCTGTGTGGATCATTACGTTTGGAGTTGCTGTTTAGCCAATACCCAGTCACGATAAGCTGCTTTCAGTTTGGTTTCTTTACTTTAATAAAAACTATGGAATATTACCACCTCTGCGCCTGTGTCCTACCACCAGCCATGTGACAGGTAATGTATCATGAAGTGATGCTTTGGCAAGAGATTGCAGGAATTAACTACTTGTAGAGCTGATGATGATCAGTGATTAAATGCTTGAGATAAATGGTAATGCCTTTTATCAGGACCGGTGAAAATACAATGTTAACAATTGGTAGAAGCAAAAGCAGAAGATGTCTGTACTTATCATCTGTCAGTATTATTTCACGAAATAGAAAAGGCATATTGCGCAATAAGCACCAAGACTGTATGGCATTCAACCCCAAATCATTTATTCCATCATCCAACTTTGCTCTTGCCGGATGGTTTTGTTACTAATTGTCACCATGGTCAAAAGCATGGTCTACGAGCCAGTTGTTCAGCATTTAGGAAGTTTTGAATGTACTGCAGAACATGTTTCACCTTAAACAAAAAGGAAAGTGGTACCTCATACCTATACATGAGGTTGCGCAGGATCTCTTTTTATAGTTTGACAGTACTGTGCATGCATCTTGATAGTTGTTAGTATAACCTCCGGATCATCTTCACAGAACACATTTCAAAAACAATGTTTCTCAAGGAGACAAATGACAGCAATATCGAGCCGCAAATGACTCATCAAAGCCAAACAGACTATGCAAACCAAGATTATCCCCAGTGACCTGAACTATGGTACCATGAATCATTTGCTCAAACATAAGGATTTTAAGCCTCTTCGTCGTGAGTACTTGAGACTAAGACGTGGCTCAAGTATTTGATTACCATAACCATAATGATTAATGTCCTGTGCATGGAAAATAATATTAATCAAAGAGGAATTGAAGATTGGGGGAAAATACCTTAAAGTAAAATATAGAGCATCTAATTTTTGTAACCACTTCTTCCATGGATAAGACAAAACTATTTAATATAGACTGACTTAATCCAGGTGCCTTGAGGTGTACAGCAGCAGTAGCATGCGTATCTAGAGTGCTCCTACAAGATTTTCTCAACAGTTCAGATGTTTTTGCTGTCTCATCTACATCATCTACATTCTCTGTCACCGCCTCTACTGCACTGCTTAAATTAATATCAGTGTCAACCTCTTGGTCAATGTGTGTTGGGTGTTTAAATATTTCCTAAAATCAGAAAAAAAGTACTAAACACAGAGCTACATCCAATCTGAATACATTTCAGGTGAAGATTTTTCCCAGATAATTTACCGTGAACCAATTGTATATGCCTAATAAGCATATTTGAACAAGTTCATATCTGACAAACAAAACACTTAATGGAGGAGAAACTTCAAGCACTAATGAAGCAACCTTGCCCTAACCTCAGCAACAAGAGGACTCTCCTTGACTTTCCAAACATCAGTATTGTACACCGTAGTCTGGATGAATGTGTACATGTTGCGGAGCATAGTGTTGTATGATGTGCCAAACAAAATATGCCTTAATTAAACAGTTCATAAAAAGCACCAAGACCAGAGGCTGTCCGGTAAGGTATGGCATTCTTGTCAAGAATGATGAAGAACTGGTGGATTGCATTCTTCCTAACTACAACAGCCAGGAGATTGATGGGTGAGTGCTGGCAGTGATTGCATCAAGATGCTCTTGGATGCTTGTTCCAGTCTGAGAAGACATACACATAGAGACAATTAGAATTACTTGGTTGTAATATTATAGCAAACCTTTTATCATATATGAGGAAAAAATACAAACCTTCTTTTAGACCAGTAGATGTTTCTTTGATTGGGAAGTCGACATATTTCTCTTCCGACCTTGAACAGAAGGTGGAATCAGGTGTAACAGCAGTAAAACCAATGAGAGATCCCTGTCCCAGCCTGTAACACCAGTTTGATGTTAACACACTTGAATGATATGTACCATTAACAAAATTCAGTCCATCTGCAATATCAGCAGCATTTTTACAAAAAGTTAACAGAAAGCTCTCCAAATCTAAAGATCTGTATAGCTTGTTGTGAAAAATCAACCACTCTTTACTAAAAACAAATGCACTTCAACTCAGGAATCCAATAGACTTTAATGAAAATCATACAATAATGACAGACATTAAAGCCAGGTCCTTCTGCAGAAACACCCCTAATGTTCTAAGTCCGGACCATGGCTTTTATACAGAACTTTCACACATTACGCCATCTGACTTTATCTGGTTGGCAACCCCCCTGAGTGGGGTGCGCTTCTTATCTTCTACCTCCCTGAATGCTGGTAATTTGCGACAGTAATTCACATCCTCCTCATGGTTCATACTTGGGTCATGTCCATCATTGTCCACAAAGTAAGTGTTACGTTACGCTCATGGGCCACATTCAGGTCATCTCTTATCACAGAGTATACTTTATGACCAGCTCATGGGCCACACTCTGGACACCCCAACAGTGGATACAAAGGCAGTAAACTTTAGAAATGCCCCTCTCTGGGCTCAAGGTAATTGCCTGCTCATGACTATCTCTCAGCATAAGACACCTATATTATGATGAACATAGACATTATCAGTATGTGTAATGTGTAATTTCAGAAGTAATTCACTGTGAGTGTGGATTCCACGTTAATATGTTTCTAATAAAACTACATGTTTATACATTGCGCATTAATATTTTCATAAGTATAAGGTTATTTATGCATTTTATAGAAATATCCCCCACAAGCTGAGCCAAAAACGTTGGTGCTTTCATATTTTGTTCAATATACAGTACCAGTCAAGTGCAAGTTTGAATACACTTTCTCATTCAAGTGAATGGGAAGGTAACTTTTGACAGGTGGACTGTATACAAAATGTCCTCTTACATTTTTCAGAAACATTATTTTTTTATTTCTCAATCAAGCTTTAGGTTTTATGTTAATATGTAAATGTTTATACATGATACATACAGTCCCCTCCAAAAGTATTGGAATGGTTAGGCAAATTAATTTATTTTTGCTGTTCACTGAAAACATTTGGGATTAAGATCAAAATATGAGTAAGAGTTCAGAATTTCAGCTTTCATTTCCTGGCATTCACATCTAGATGTGTTAAACAACTCAGGAAATACCACCCTTTGTTTGAACCCACCCATTTTTCAAGTGAGCAAAACTATTGGAACATGTGATGTTTCTTGTTGCCCAGGTGTTGCCTTTTAGGCTGATTGTTCAAACATGAAATAGCTCTGCATGACTAGTCTAAGTTTCCATCCTTGGTTTAAAGACTGCAGTTCTTGTTACAGAGGATAAACCAACAAGAAGACCAGAGAGCTGTCTATGTGCGAAAAGCAAGCCCTTGTCAAGCAGGGAAAAGAAGGAAAATCGACCAGAGCCATTGGATAAAACATTGGGCATAGCAAGCACAACAATTTGCAATGTCCTGAAAAAGAAAGAAACTACTGGTGTACTGAGCAACAGACGTGGAACAGGTCGGCCAAGGAAAACAACCGTAGTTGATGACAGAAATATTGTGAGAAAACCCCCAAAAATCAGTAAGTGACAACACCAATGACATCCACAGTGCAGGGGTGAAGGTATCCCAATCCACTGTTCGTTAAAGACTCAGAGAGCAGAAATATAGAGGCCACACCACAAGATGCAGACCACTCCTCAGCAGTAAGAATCGTAAGGCCAGATTGAAATTTGCAAAGAAGTACAGAGATGAGTCAGAAGTGTTCAGAAAGATTTTCTCTGCCAATTTACGGAGAAATGCATTGAAACTAATCGGGAGGAACCCAAACACACTGCCAATAAAAGAAAGGACTTAATTAGGTCAAAAAGTTTTAGACTGGCCAATTCAATCACCTGACCTTAACCCAATAGAGCATGCCTTTCACCTCCTTAAGAGACTGAAGGGAGAAACACCCCGAAACAAACAAGAACTGAAGGAAGCAGGGTAAAAGCCTGGAATAGCACCACAAATAAAAAATGCAACAGTTTAGTGATGTCGATGGGTCGCAGGCTTGAGGCAATTATTGCAAGCAAGTGTTATGCCACCAAAAATTAAATGTTATTTACTTTTATATTATTTGTTCCATTACTTTTGCTCACCTAAAAATGCTGTGGTCTAATACAAACGGTGATATGTCCTAAGTTGTTTAACAAATCTATATGTGAATACCAGGAAATGATAGCTGAAATTCTGAACTCTTATCTCATACTCATCTTTTGATCTTAAACCCAAATGTCTTCAGTGACCATTAAAAAAGAGGAATTTGCCTTGCCGTTCCAATACTTTTGGAGGGGACTGTATACAGGTGCTGTTCATATAATTAGAATATCATCAAAAAGATTGATTTATTTCAGTAATTCCATTCAAAATATGAAACTTGCATAATATATACAGTCATTCCACACAGACAGATATTTCAAGTGTTCATTCCTTTTAATTTTGATGATTATAACTGACAACTAATGAAAACCCCAAAATCAGTATCTCAGAAAATTTGATATATTAGTATAAATCTACTTTTTGATGATATTCTAATTATGTGACCAGCACCTGTATAAGAGCAATACAGCAACAACCGTATGTTTCAAAGCAGCTTACCAAACATTCGTTTCCATGCCATCCACAGGAGTTCTTTAAGGTCACTGATGGATGGAAGCTTTCTGCATTGGTGGATGAACTTTTTCTTGAATGTGGTTGAGCACCTTTTCAGAAGCTTGCCTGATACACCCTCTCCAAACATCAGAATAAAATCCTGTTCAACCTGGAGTGGGGTGTTGGGTGAGAATTTCAGGTATTCACAGCCAAACAAATTTAGTAGGTGCTAGTTTGAGTATCACTACAATACACACTATTGTCAAAAAAAAGAAAATGACTATTCAATTGTCATTACACTGTCAAAGTAATGACAGATAATTACCAAGCCTATGACATCTTTGAAACGTGGAAAGTCGGACAGAATGTTGCATGACTGCTGCGGGTCGAGGACCGTGTGGCAGCGATAGTCAAATGTCAGCTTCATCTTTTTCTGGACTGTGTCCTAATCAGCTGAAAGTTTCATCAGTGAGCTCACTTCCTTGCACTCATCTTCGCTCAGGGAATTTTCCGTAACAAATTGGGACCCTCGTCGGATGGCCCTCCAGACAAGTTCACCAGATGTTCATTCGGCTAATGATATACAATATGTTGGTCGCTGACTTTCAGTAAATAGTTCAAACAAAGGATATGCGGAAAAAAGTAATACTTCTTCCACTCAATACAATAAAACACATTTATAACCGTCACCAGCCTTTATTCTCGCTGCATTGAATTACAGGTCATTCTTTATGTTAACTAGCGGATAGCTGTACCTAGGAAGGTACAGTAAAATAACCCAGTGTTTACAGATGTTTTAAATTGAGTCAATAAGAGAAGCTTACAGTGCAATGTAGTGTTTCTTAGCTGACAAGGTGACAGTATTTGTGTCTACTTTCTGAAAGGCACTCAATGCACGTAGCTAACGTGAGGCTAATGCCGTAAATATGCTCTTGAGAAAATGTTATTTAATTGTCCCCTCAACTTGTCCCCTCCAAACCTGCTAGAGAAAATAACAAAACAGACTGACCGAAGTAAAAATGACATTTAGTTGATTCCACTTACCAGTAACTTGATGCTTTACAAAAATAACAAGTATGAAAATACCTTTGAATTATAGATTTGCTGCTGAGAATGTTCAAATTGTCTTGATAGCTTCATGTACATGTTTTTTCCTCAGATGTAGTATGCATGCACCTTTCATCCTTGAGGCTGTTGGGGACCAAAAATAAATTGACTGGATTTGAATCCATTAGCTAACTCAGCAACTTAGCTATTCAAGCATGGAACATGTTGATTGAATTTGAACAAGGACACCGACAGGAATCCCAGGGCCCAGGTCAAAATTGAATGTTTAGGAACTAAACCATGGGCCAACATTTTTTTGAAATAGCAATGATGTTACTGTTCATTCAGCAGGTCATAAATGTTTCTTGTATTACTAAAGCTAGGTAATACTAAATACCAAGATTGATTGATAAATTATATTTAAGCCAACCAAATATCCCCCTCTGAGGCCTGGGCCCGGGACAACATAACCGGATGTCCCCTCCTGTCAGCGTCACTGGATTTGAATATGCCACTTCAATTAGCATATTTGCAGAGTAATTCTGTAAACATTATTAACTAAATTTCCCGAAATAAACCCACACAAATATGTTGACACAACTTTGTTACCTCAACATTTCATTAGTTGGTGTTTTTACAGTGAGGAGCTCTGCTCTGCATGCCTGGGTGGTGATGAAATTTGGTTCTCATGGATCACAGAAGAGTCCCAAGTGCAAGCTTATTCATGAATCATCTCCCCTAATTCTGGTGTGCCATTGATTCACAGCGTGTTTGCTTTTCACAGTGTGGGTCCCGCTGCCTGCTGCAAGTTGTAATGCTCTGGTCAGAGTTATCTAAGATAGCAATGTATTTGTCTATGTGTTTAGGTGTGTGTGCATTAACAAAAATACATGAAGTTGAAATGCAAATATTGATGGTTTACCAGAGATGATGTCCACAGGCTGATGGTTGACAGGCTTTCAAAGGAATTTTGCAACTTGTCCTCAGGAACAAATATCAGAAGGCTGTGTCATTCACTCACACTCTGTGTCTAAATATCAAGACTGACTGAACAATAATCAGTGATCAGTGGCTTGTGTGACTACCACATCATCAGTAAAGATGTGCTGACAGTACTGTGTTTAATCAGCACTTGTTGAGGCTGGAACAAATAAGCAAGGGAATGAAGAGGAGTATAGAAAGAGGGAACTACTGAGAAATGGGGTATGTAACCAGTCTGAATTAGGAGCTACGGTAGCTCCTACACAGAAAAGTATGTTTAGGTCTTGTTCCAAATCGATCAGGTTGTTCTTCGCATACGCTGGCACAAATTCACACCCATACTGTTTTAATTCCCTCTCCGGTTTGGATCTCTAGCTCTCAGCACTGATATGAATAGGATAACAAACCTTCGGCTTTTTCTAAAGGCACCACTAGGGAGACTGAGCAGCCTTATTTATGGCCTTGAATGAAAACAACTTTAAAAAACGATTTTCAGACATATGCAGCTCTGTAACAGATTACATTTTTTTCTTAAATCAGCATCTGTACATGTAGGGCAGCCATTCCATTTCAGTGTTTGTAAAATTCCAACACAGGCACACCTCATTTTACTCAATGAGGTACTGATTAGGTGATTATCTGAACCAAATCTTATTTAACAAGGAAAGGTATAAAAAAAAACACTGCTGTGGTCATGACTATCCACTTGCAATTGGATCAGTGGGATGGCAAAAACAGTGTGAGTAGTACCTCAAAGGTAATTTGAATAAAATAAATAACAAAAAATATTCAGCATGACAAAAGAGTTGAAAAAGAAAAGCTTTTAGTGAGTAAAAGAATGGTTCAATTCAACTAATGGTTGGATGGAAACCTGGAGAGGCCTACAGGCCTAAGTGTCTTGCACCCACTGTGAAAGTTGTTGGAGGAGCGATGATGATTTGGGGATGCTTCAGCAAGGCTGGAATCGCTTCAGTAAGGCTGGCAGATTTGTCTTTGTGAAGGACTCATGAATCAAGCGAAGTACAAGGTTATCCTGGAAGAACACTTGTTTCCTTCTGCTCTGACAATGTTCCCCAACTCTGAGAATTGTTTTTTTCCAGCAGGACAATGCTCCATGTCACACAGACAGGGCTAGGTGTGGACGGAGTACCACCAGATCAAGATCTTGTCATGGCCAGCCTAATCTCCAGCCCCGAACCCCAATGAAAACCTCTGGAATTTGATCAAGAGGAAGATAGATGGTCACAAGCCATCATACAAAGCCAAGCTACTTGAAAGTATGTGCCAGGAGTGGTATAAAGTCCAACTACAGCTTGTGACAGACTGGTGGAGAGTGTGCCAGCAAATATTTATTTCTGAAATCATCCTAGGTTAAAACATTAGTATTTGTTGCTGAACAAATTTTTTTCTTTGCATTATTTGAGTCTGAAAACAATTCATTTTTGGGGTTATTTTGACTGGTTGATATTAATACTCTAAATGACGATATTTGTAAATGGAATTTTGCATAAATGTTGTCAGTAGTTTAGTTTATAGAATAAAACAAAAAAAATCTAATTACTCAAACACATACTTACAAATGGTAAAACCAGAGAAACTGATAATTTTACAGTGGTCTCTTTATTTTTCCCAGAGCTGTATATGAAAAGAGGGAGTCTGCAAAATGATCAAAACATGGGCTAAAAATGACATTCAGTCATTTGTGTTTAAAGTCACAACCTATGGTTTAGATCAACTCACACATGCTATAACATTTTGCACACTACCTCAAGCTTTTTTTCAATAGATAATGTAAGGCCAACGTGTTCTCCATCTTTGCCTAATGATGTTGATATATCTAATTGATTTGTATAATAAATATATTAACATAATTATGGAAACGTATATGTTGCATCTCGGAGAAAATCTCTAACACGCAATCATATAGGGATCTTTATTTCTCGTTGCCATCACACTGCACCGAAAGACACCGGCTCTAAGGTGAAAAACTAGGACAACCGTGTGGTAAGGTAGCCCTCAAGGCCGTGAGATGAGCATGCGTAGATATGTTTTTTTTTCTAATCCGACACGCATCACATCGCTATCAAACATTTGGAGCGCACAAAGCGGAGAGGACACTTATCTTCACGTTTGTATTCGGTATTCCACTGTCAGCTTTAGAAAATTCCGCCTATTGCTTTTCCGCAGGTAAGGATATAACGTTTCTTTAGCATGCGTGTTAGATGCAGTGTGCAAGTTTTGTTCATACTTCTGAACTGGCTTTTGATCGGACAATAGTTACTTAACTGTCAGTGAGAATTGTCAAGAAGCGTTCATTTGTCCAACAATGTCAACTGAAACGATATTGTGAATGTTTTTGATTTATTTTTTGATGATCAGTCATCCTGAAAGAAATCCTATAATTGTGCATCTGACCCTATTCGAATTCAAAATAACAACCCTATCCGGACATTTCCTAACAGCATGTTGCAACCTGTTCCAACTCTAATTGGCAATCTTTACATGCGCACGTTGACATTTTTCGAGGTTATGATATTTCCTCAGGTATTTCTGTCTAACAGTATCTGATTGTGAAAAATACATGTTCTTACTTGTGATTATAAAGGTTTTGTATTCCACTAAAACATGTCAATAAATGGCGTAATCCCTAGTTAACTAGAGCCATGTTTTGATTCTTATTCCTCTTTATTCCAAAATTAGTCAGGTCATTTGAATTATCTTAGAAAGTTTTCATTAACCCTAAAAACAACTACATATGTCACCAAAAAGCACAATCCTAAAACCCAAATAGAAAATTTGGCAAAGCCATTTCTGTCAAAGAGCTGCATGTTTTGTTATTTAATCCCTGCAGCATTAGAAATCCATATATATATTTTTTTAACTTTTTGTATACAAAGTAAATCGAAGCAATGGACATATCCAATATATTCAAACAAAGACCAAAATACATTTATAAAATAATGACTTTTGGAATATATAATTCTGGCGGTGTTAAAGCTAAGCTTGGTTGGTCATGATCGGTCCCCAACATGCTGCTTGAAGTGGTGTTCAACTGCCCCAAGGGGGCACTCTTACCTCTAGTCTACAGATAAATAACAATGCCCTTGGTCAGGGAAGGGGCAGTTGCCCTGTTTTACATTGCATCTTTCAGATATATGTATGTCCTGGTCACGATAGACCCATGGAACTTATTATAAGAGTAAGGGGTGTTGACGCGTTGTCTTTGTTGAAATTTCAATCTGGCTCTTGTTATTGTCATCCATTTAATCATCCCCGGATTCCAACAGATTTATTATATCCCCTCCTCACCCAGTATCAGTACACAATGACAAAAAGAAAAGAATTCACAAATACACAAATAATGATTTTATTGAAGTCTGTTTTTATTGCAGTTAATGAATAACTTATCAAAGTCTTACAATTTAGAAGATTGAAATGTTTTATACATTTGAATAAATGTTTTAACCTTGGGAACAAAAAAGATGCTTAGATTTAGCCTGATTAGCCATCCACTCCTTAGTTCATGGAGCGATCGAGTGGCGATAAAATTCAGGATGAGTGGACTCTAAGCTTACATTATCAGGAGTGTAATTATTTTTGTGTGCAATAATTGACAACAAGTGTGTTGTAAGATTTTCGATTTTACCACTCAACTCCATTAAACAGTGAGAACAAGAGAGAAATGTTTTTATACAGATAACAGTCATCCTTCCAAAAGAAAGAATAAATAAAGAATCAATTGGGTGTAAGTTGGTTTAATTTTGCAAAACGTACTTCATTAATACCCAAACACATGTACTTTGCACAGGAGCATTGAGGCCCTTGAAGCCTAGTAATGTAATTCATATGGTGCTGTTTTGTATAGTGGGCACTTCATGGCCTCCCAATAAATATTTGCAAATGTGTGAATTTGTAACATGGACCTTGAAGGAGATATATCAATCTTATGTCTTATATATATTTTATCACAAGGTGGTCTGTAGGGATCTATTCATCATATATGCTATGTATTCTAAAACTTTAGCTAATCTAAAGAAATAACTTCATTAAAGGGAGAGTCATTGCTGGTTTGCTTTGAAAGATAACGTGCCACCTATATTTTCTTATGACTTAATGATACCGGTTTTGTGATGACACGTTTATGCGTGTACTCATCAGAACTATAATTGCACTTAATGCAGTCAAACTTAATGCTTCCTCCTTTATTTTCTCTGTTGCTGTCTTTTTTGTTATCCATCACAAGATCATCTAAGACAGAAATTATATTGGCACAAATGTATCCAACTTCAGAATGTTAAGGAATTCCTTGAATATAGAGAACTGTCCAAATACTGTTGGTGATATTTTTTCTCTCTCATCATTTGCCATGCTAATGAGACATACAGTACATATGTAACATTAAACCTGGCATTTCGCAGTACATATGTAACATTAAACCTGGCATTTCGCCTTCATAGCTATGGTTTATAGCGGATGAATGCCTTTTGGAATGCAACTATAACCAATCAGTATCTAGGGCCAGACCTGCCCATTTTAAATTGCTGTTTTTAAACAGTGTTGCCTTATACTGAAAGGCTGCCCACCAGGTAAAATGTAATTATACCTCCGAGCTTCCTACTCAAAAAGCCTCTCCAGGTCCACCACATCATCATAACTGTTTGAAACAGGTAGTAAAGGGACAAAAAAAGTAATGTTATGTTCTTTTTCCTCCTCACCAGTCACAAAAATACATTTTCTAATTCAGAGGCTGTAGAGAAGAAAAAGTTATAATTATAAAGTTTTTTTTAATTATAAGCATTATTAACTTGCTGATGAGGATGACAGAAGATGATGATGTCTGCTGAAGATTTGTCTGGGAAACACCCTGATCTTAAAGCCACTGGACTATTAACGTCTGGGTGGCACCCTCTTCGGTAATACATAAGCTAAAGGTGGAGACAATGCACAATTGGTAAGGCAGGGTGCCGGCTGGTGGAGTGAAACAATTGTAGAGTCTGAGAAAGCTGCACCTTGGTATGCTACGATGCAGTAATTTAATACCAGCATATTTTTCAACCAGCCCGCAGTATGTCTCACTAGAGTGATTGCGATTAGATGGAGGTACACTTACCTCAAGAGTATGATCAGATGCACAGTCTACAACATCTTGATCTGAAATGTCAGGAGCTTGAGAGTATTATTTCCTTTTAAGTACGTTGCAGAAATGATGCAAATATGTAATCATAATCAAAACACTTAAGGGAACACTTAAATCACACATCGAGAACTGATGAAGGAAACATTGAAGATCAGTCATTACTGTACATGGCTTAATTCATTGAGAACAAAATGATGTAACAACAGTCGATGAAAACCAATATCACCAACTGATTAAGGGCTGGATTCAAACTCACAATGAAAATCAAAGTAAACAATTGAAATTGCAGGCTGTTCCAACTTGCGTGAATTTCATCACAGCCACTCACAAAATGACTCAGTAGTGTGTATGGCCCCCTGTATGCACTCCCGACAACATCTGGGCATGCTCCTGATGAGACAGCGGATGGTGTCCTTGGGGATCTCCTCCCAGACCTGGATCAGGGCATCAGTGAGCTCCTGGACATTCTGTGGCGCTACTTGGTGGCGTCAGATGCAATAATACATAATGTCCCAGAGGTTCTCAATTGGGTTCATGTCTGGGGAACGTGAGGGCCAGTCAATGGTATCAATGCCTTTGTCAAACTGGAACTTCCTACACACTCTGGCCATGTGACCCTGGGCATTGTCCTGTGTCAGGAGGAACCCAGGGCTCACTGTACCAGCATAGGTTCTGATGGTGGGTCTGAAGATTTCATCCCGGTACCTAACAGTAATCAGTGGTTAGAATGACCATCAAGAGAAACATGGCTTGAGCAGAGTGAGGAAAAATGTGTTCAATGAGGGAGACGAGCAAGTCCTCCGGAACCAGGCCGGCAGCACAGCTCCCTAAGCTCTTCGTCACATGAGCACCTTGCTATCTCTGCCATCTAACCGCAACATTTCCAAAGCTGCTGACCCACTTTTCAATCACACCGCATACTCCTCAATGTTTGGCCTTTTTCTGAAGGATTCCAAGTTGCACAAGTTGTTCCCCATGCTCATTACTAACAGAACATTCAGCTCAGTGTGAACCTGTTGTCATCTGTGAAGAGAACGGGGTGCCAATGGCAGACCTGCCAATTCTGGTTTTCTCTGGTGAATGCCAATTGTGCAGTCTGTTTCAGACAGCTTGGTCAGAAACATGCACACCGTGGTCATTTTGTAGGGCTCTGGCGGTGCACCTCCTGTGCCCCCTGAACAAAGAGACATATACCGGTCCTATGGCTGGGTTGATCCTGTCCAGCTCTCCTTTTGTAACTGCCCATCTCCTAGATGCTCTTGAGGCTGTACTGGGAGACCCAGAAAATATTGTTGCGATGGCATGTATGGATGTGCCATCCTGGAGGAGCTGGACAAACTGCAACCTGAACCGCCTCATGCTACCAGTAGTGACAAGGACAGTAGCAAAACACAAAACCAGAGAAGAATCAGTCAGTAAGGATAAGGGGAGAGCAGTCGTCTGTGGCCACCACCTGAAAAACAGTCCTTTTTTAGGTGGTTGTCATGCTGTTGCCGGTCCACTGTACTTATCAGTTATCAGTTTCATTTGCACCAAAACAGGTGACATTGATTGATCACAATCACTTGTGTTTCCTTACTGGACAGATTGAAATCCCTGAAGTTTAATTGACTTGGTGTTTTACTGTGATGATCACGTGTATTTTGATTGACAACCATATAAAACAGTAATTATGTATGTTTTCTTATAGATGCATTGTATAAGGTTTTCAAAAACAGGCTTTATTTGACTGACACTTCCATGAGGTAGAGAAAGAGATTATTGGCCAAATAAATTGATGAAGTTTAATGAATTACTCATTTAATTCACCAGTATAATGACTGAAAATCTAATAAATATAGACCAGGTTGTAAATCAAAGACTGTTACATCATGTACTGCCTCCATCTATTCGGCTCTATGCAACAATATAGTATGTTTCGGGTAAAGCTGTTCAGTGTTATTATTTAGCACAAAACAAAAACATAATACAGCTAGGGAAGTCAACAGTTACTGTAGTGGGTCAGTGATGATTATCATACATAAATATAGCTAGCTGACTAACTACTTCTATGCATTGCCACTAAACCCTCAGATAGCAGAGAGCAGAATGATTTTATGATGATGCCATTTCGTTCACTTGCTTGAAAATGCAAATAACATAAATAACTAGCTACTGAACTATTCATTTTCCACATGTACAGTGAATATAAAAAGTCTACACACCCTTGCTAAAATGCCAGGTATATGCGATGTAAAAGAATGAGACGAGGATACATTATGTCAGAGCTTTTAATGTGACCTATAACAAGAAACGATTTATTTGAAAAACAAACTGAAATCTTTGAGGAAAATAATTATACAAAAAACACAATAACCTGGTTGCATAAGTATGCACAACCTTAAATTAATACTTTGTTGAAGCACCTTTTAATTTTATTACAGCACTCAGTCTTTTTGGGTAGGAGTCTGTTAGCATGGCCCATCTAGACATGGCATTATTTGCCCACTCTTCTTTACAAAAGAGCTTCAAATCTGTCAGATTGTGAGGACATCTCCTGTGCACAGCCCTCTTCAGATAACCCCACATATGTTTAATTGGATTCAGGTTAGGGCTCTGGCTGGGCCATTCCAAAACGTTAATCTTTTTTCAGGTGAAGCCATTCTTTTGTGGATTTCAGTGTGTGCTTTGGTCGTTGTCGTGTTGAAAGGTTAACTTCCACTTCATCTTCAGCTTTCTAATGGACGCCTGAAGGTTTTGTGCCAAAATTGCTTGGTATTTGGAACTGCTTGGTATTGTTTGGTATTCCTTCCACCCTGACTCAGGCTCGGGTTCCAGCTGAAGAAACCTCTCCCCAAAGCATGATGCTGCCACCAGCATGCTTCACTGTGGGTATGGTGTTCTTTGGGTGATGTGCAGTGTTGTATTTGTGCCAAACATACCTTTTGGAATTATGGCCAATAAGTTCAATCTTGGTTTCATCAGAACATAATACATTTTCCCACTTGCTTTTGGGAGACTTGATGTTTGTTTTTGCAAACTTCAGCCAAGCTTGGATGTTTTTCAAAAAGCTTCTGTCCTGCCACCCTACCCCATAGCCCATTCATATGAAGAATATTGAGATTTTTGTCAAATGGTGTGCACACTTATGCATCAAAGTTATAGATTTTTTAAAACATTTTATTTACCCCTCAAAGATTTCAGTTTGTTTTTCACATTAAAAGTTCTGACATGATTTATCTCTGTCTTATATCACAAAAACCTGGCATTTTAACAGGGGTGTGTAAAATGTCTTTATCCACTTTACATCTTGTGGTCAGGCAGATGTAATTATTTAGTAAATGGTTCCACTATTTTATTTGGAACTTTTCTGTTCCAATACATTTACATTTTAATTTGGCCAAAACTTCCAATGCAATTTAAAGTTACATGAATACATGTGTTAAGTGATGTAAGAAGACAAAAAAGTTGAAACCTGGTTGGAAAGTCAAAATGAATATACTGCCTAAAGAATCTGAACTACAACAACCATTTTAGTAACATGTGCATGGTATGATGTTAACTGAGAATGTATGATAACAGCATTAATTCACAATAAGGTCCAAAGGCCAAGAATGTGTGTTCTATGTAAATGTCTTTCTATTATGATTAAGTCTATTATTTAATATTTGATAGTTTATACTTTCTGCTCTAAGTGGTGTTGGACATATGTACTGCTGCATTATGCATACTTTTTATGTAATAATAAAACAGGGTTGAAAGCACAGGAAAGACAGTCTTACATTTCGGAAAGTGCTATTTCAAAATGTTTTGCAAATAATAGATACAAGGAGGCTGCTGGTGCCTCCATATATGTTTGTACATGGTGGAAAGATATTGTGGGAAGATAAATACTGTAGGTAAGTAAATGTGCCATTTCAGCAAATACGCCTTCCCCTCCCATGAGAAAAGTTCAATCCAGGTGAGCTGTGCTGAGTCGAGGCCTGTGGTTCCAGCTGGGTAAAGCCTCCAAGATAAGAAAGAAAAAAATGTAAAAACATAAGTTGGACTGGGTGAAAAATTAATGAATAAGCAGAACAGAAATAAAAGAATATTTTGTCATGTCATGAGGTATCATGAAAAATAGTTTTCATGCAAACTATAAACTTGATTCTGTTGTATTGCTATGTTAGAATGGTAAGCAAATGGTCCTAAGCAGTTTGGCTAAATATCACTACATTGTTTTTTGAATTATTTTCATTTTAGTCATTTGGCCAACGTTCTTATCCAGATCGAGTTCAGAGCACTTTTTCATGTTTTTCCATACAGAATGTATTGTTTAAATCAGTAGTTTTCACTAAGCAAGTAACCAACCCATTTTTTATTGACCTTTCCATTATTCAATTTTCATAAGTGCTTTAAAATCTTGTTACCAGGCACATTCTCTCCAAATACACTAAAGATCTTTTGGAATAATCGGTGAAACTTGGCCTTCATTTGCCTAAAGAACGTTTTGAGAAATGACCGTTCGGATAGGAATTGGCTTAAATGTTTGTGGAGTCTTTGTGCCTTTGGAAAGTATTCAGACCACTTGAATTTCTTTACATTTTGTTTTCTTATAGACTTCTTAATTTCTTTTGTAGGCCATCAGTCTACAAACAATACCTCATAATGGCAAAGTGAAAACATGTTTTTGGAAATGCATGTCTCTATATAGAAACATGCCAGGGCACAAATTTGATTGCGTGAAATAAGAGGATTTGGAGCTTACGAATAAACAACTTTTTATATAAAAACATACACATTATTCACTTTATAAAATCATATTTTGAATAGTAACTTATTATAACTGATATGTTTTTCCACATAAAAAGTTAAATTATCATGTTTTAATCCTTAAAATTACATCTACTCCTGCCTCAAAATGTTTATAGATTCTGGAATTTGTTTCATTTATGTTGGGTGCAGTAATGTTAAGGTTAGATAGCCAGGAGGATAGCAGTACCTCAGTTACCCAAAAGTAAACCGCGAAGTATTCTTTAACATCACAATCACCTGTGTTGATGAGTACGACCTAAATAAACAAATATAGTGACTTGTGCGCAGAGCAAGTAATCTTAGTTTTTTATCTTTCACCACAAACGCTGCCATGTCTAGTGATATCAAACCTAATGTTACACACCATCCAAAACAGAGAGGTTTGATTCAGGTTAGCACTAATTAAGTCCGATATCTATCAATAATTAACTAGCTTGCATACCTGCATGTAGACTGTTTTTGTAGTTATTTTCAGTTGCGAACTACAAACAAACATATGGCACAGCCAGAGCAAAGGGCAACGACAGCAGTGGCGTCGTGAAATTTCTATGCAGATTCAGACCCTTTATTCAGGACTTTGTAGAAGTTCCTTTTGCAAAAATCTGAGTTTTGAGTCTTTCTGGGTATGTCTCTACCTGCTTTGCAACATGGCATTGGGCTTTTTGTCCAATTCTTCCTTAGGTCTCAAGCACTGTCATATTGAATGGAGATTGAAGGTGAACTGTGATTTTCAGGTCTCTTCACAGATGTTGGTTTAAGTCTAGGCTGAACCACTCAAGGATTCTCAGATTTGTCCTGAAACCCCTCTCAAAAAGTAGGTGTGCTTGGGGAGCTGCAGACGCCTGTGACGCTGCCTCAGCACCCCCTGACAAAATTCAGTTACTGCCTCAGTACCCCATTTGTTGGTCGTCAAGAAGCTCATAATTTTGGCCAATAGTCATGCTTCACTCTTTTTTTGCACAAGGTTAATCAGTGTCATCATGGCCAACTGGAACGTTTTGTCTCTTTGACAAACATGCGATTAAACACTATCAGCACCCCATGTTTAAAACATTCCCATGGTCAAGTCAACTCTAGCTTTGACTTAGCTGTATGCTTTGGTAGGTTTTTGTACTGAATAATGAATATTATATTCGCCCTGTATATAAGCCACGTGATAAGCAGTACCTTGTTTTTATCAGAAACTTCTCATTTAGGCCCTCCATTTTTCTTCCATTAGACCAGACTGTTTATATACTAGCACCCTTCGGGTCTTCTGTGCACCCAAGCACCAATCGTTACTTTTTATTGTTATTGAAAAACAGCTGAGCGGATGAACAGTATGTCACACTTGCAAGTTTGGACAGACCTACTCATTAGTTTTTTTGCACATTATGAATAATGGTGAAGACATCAAAACTATGAAATACCACACATGGAATCATCTACAAACCAAAAATATGTTTAACAGAGCGAAATAAACATCATATTGTATATTTTTTTAAGTAGCCTGTTAGGCACACTTTTTGCATTCTCTCAACCAGCTTCACGAGGTACTCCTCTGGAAAGCACTTTAATTAACAGGTTTGCCTTGTTAATACTTTTTATCCTTTTTAGTGCATTTGAGCCAATCAGTCATGTTGTGACAAGGTTGTGTTGCTATACAAAAGACCATCAGTATGTCTGTACTGTAGTAGTCCATAATATGACAACAACAGCTCATATAAGCAATAAGAAATCTGCTCATATAAGCAATGAGCTAATTGGGACTCATTTGTTTTCAATAGGACAATGTATTGTAAGGGTTATTTCACTAGGAGAGTGATGGTGCTGCATCAGATGACCTGGCCTCCACAATCACCCAACCATAACCCAAATGAGATGGTTTGGGATGAATTGGACCACAGAATGAAGGATAAGGAGCCAACAAGTGCTCACTCCTTCAATCCTTTTTGAGTATTCCAGGTGAAGCTGGTTAAGAGAATGCCAAGAGCTTGCAAAGAGGTCATCAAGGCAAAGGGTGGCTACTTTGAAGAATTTAAAATATAAATATATTTTGATTTATTTGACACTTTTTTGGTTACTACATGATTTCATGTGTTACTCATAGTTTTGATGCCTTCCCTTTTATTCTACAATTACAGTTAGCTATAAAGTATTTGATCCTTTGCTGATTTTGTACATTTGCTCGCTGACAACCTTTTCAGTCTATAAATAAGTATATATTGAACAGTGAGAGACAGAAAAATAACAAAACATCCAGAAAATGCACATCAAAAATTTTATAAATTGTTTTGCATGTTAATGAGGAAAATAATTATTCTCAATCAGAAAGATTTCTGACACCCAGGTGTCTTTTATACAGTGAACAAGCTGAGATTAGGAGCACACTCTTAAAGGGGGTGTTCCTAATCTCAGCTTGTTACCTGTATAAAAGACCCCTGTCCACAGAAGCAATCAATCGGATTCCATACTCTCCACCATGGCCAAGACCAAAGAGCTGTCCAAGGATGTCAGCAACAATATTCCAGAACTGCAAACTACCTGGAGTGTCCAGAAGTACAAGGTGTCTAATAAGATTTGAAATGTTATGTGTAGATTGGACAAAGAAATACTTGAAGACAGATTTTCAAAGGTTTTATGGACAGATTATTGACAGTGACTCTTGATGGACCAGATGAATGGGCCCCTGGCTGGCTTACTAATGGACACACGGCACCACTTCAGTCAGGCGCCAGCAAGGTGGAAGAGGAGCTGCTATCATTAAGGATGAGGTAGCTGGACCTTTCTGGATTGAAGAGGGATTGAATCTGAACTCCCAAACATACTGCCAGCATCTGGAAGATCATTTCTTCAAACGGTGATACAGGAAGAAGTCCTCAGCATTCACGAAGGCCATGATCTTCATGCAAGACAATGCTCCATCACATTAATCCAAATACTCCACTGCTTGGCTAGCTAGCAAGGGCCACAAAGATGCCCGAATAATGACCTGGCCCCCTTCCTCTCCTTCTTACTCATTCCCCTTCCTCTTCTGATTAAAATATTGAGAATTTGTGGGCCCTTCTCAAACATGAGATATACAGTCAGAAAATATATCTCTTCATACAGCATTTGAGAGGCTGTGGTTGCTGCTTCAGTGAAATTTGATTGTGAACAGATCAAGATACTGACAGACTCCATGGATGGAAGGCTCATGTCAGTTATTGAAAAGAAGGGTGGTTATATTACTGCATATTTAGCATGAAACATACTTATTTGTCACACTCCAGGGTTTTTCCTGGCTCAGAATGGGCCTTTGGGGGGTGACTACGCACAACATTAAGCATGATTGGTGCACATACAGTACTGAGCAACAAGTTACCTTATGACAGAAATCTATGCATTTTCATTTTATTTCTGACCATTTAATAAACAAAAATATCTATCATGCTTGAATAAATGAAAGGTCATTAACAAAACGAGTTAAAAAAATTGTAAAACATTGGAAGGGGGAGAAGAGTGAGTTTGAGGGACAGGGGTGTGGGGTTGGGAGATGTGAGTTTGAGGGACAGTTGTGTTGTCACAGTATTCATTTAGTGTGCTGAAGTAAAATATTTATTTATATATAATTATATACAGTAGGACATTTTTAAACACATGTTACAAATAGCTTACCAAGAACATCAACACAAAAAAGAAAAGTAGAATAAAACAGTCATATAAAAACCTATAGACATTATGATTTATGACAGATACAAACACAGAAGCAATATAGCAGCCAGCATTGTGTCTGTCAAGCTGATGTCCTCTTACCGATTGCAAGGTGCAGCCTGTGTCCAAAACATCTGCTGCCGGGTCCACCCATTGAGCTGTGCAGCTTTGACAATATTAGCACCGTTGTAGCATTGTTATGGCCATACAGTTCTCTTCTGTGAGTTCCCACACAGAAAGCATTTCCCTCCGACCCAGTGCAATCATCTCTTACCTGTGACCGATTGGAAAATATGCCATCTCAAGGCATCTGTTGCGCAGCTTCCATTCATCGTCAATGTAGTGCAAAGTAAAGCTTGTGTATGTGTCCATCGTCCTACTTGACCCGAGATCAGATGTGGCTACAAAGTGCTGAACAGACTTCAGTTCAGCAGCTACCTTTTTACGACATGTTTTGTACATGTTGGGCAGAGCAGTTTAGGAAAAATATGGTCGCGATTGCACAGTGAGTTCTGTCGAGTTTTAACTAGGTATTTAAACCCACTGTAGCTTTGGGAGCCATACCCTTTGCGATGTAGTAACAAATGGTGTTGGTTATTTCTTTCAATCTTCTTGAATGTTTTCATAATGTGTAGCATTTGGAAATGCTGGTTTTATCCCCACCTGCTTTGTGGAGGCACTTGTTGTGGGGCGCTTTTCAGTCTCTATTTTCTTGAGCCATGCACTGTTCATTGTCAGTAACGTGATTGTGCTCCATGTGTTGAAACAGATTGGTGTTATTGCCTTTATTCCCACAAAGAGTTTCTCTGCAGCGTTTACTTTAGACTTCATTTTGTTGGATGTCGTCTTTACTGAAGTCAAAATGTATCCAAACAAAGGATACTGCATTTTTCTTTGGGACATGTTGCTCGGTTGACTCAGCGTTTGAGTTCTCCATGTTGTTTCCATGCCGCTGACAGGATGGGGCGGAGTCACGTGATTTTAAGGGGAAAGTATTAACATGATTGATTGATTAAAAAACGTAATACCCGACATGGTAAAATTACGTATTATGTTCTGCTTGTTCAACAGAGTGCTATAAAACACATTCGGAGAGGATTTTAAATGTATTTTTTTCCCAATTCTTATCATTTTGGCGCTGGTGATTTTACTTTGGTGTTCATTAAAACCTCTGGGGGGGCGCCCAAAATTCCTCTATGCAGGAAAAACCCTACACTCAAAGAATTTTGAATAAACATGTGAGTTATGAGAACATTCTGCATTCTTATATATTCCCCTGAGGAATACGTCCTTTTTGTTTGTTGAACATTCAGGTTTGAGGTTCAATAATATTTTGGATTGACATAAAGCATTGTGATTGTTCTTGACAAATACGATGTGCTTAATACTTATTTACGCAGTGTATGTTCTGTGTGCGGGTCAGCCACTACCACCAGATTTCACAAGAATAACTACAAAACTGGATGGCAAGTTGCCAAAATCCTCGCTGTCCGACACTGTTCAGCCCTTGGTCTGTTTGCAAATGCTAAGCCAAAATTCAAGACTAAAAATGTACTCTTATCCATGCACTGAAACAAAAAAGAATGTCACTGTTCCAATTACTTTGGACACTGTATACTCCAATTATTGTTTTATTATGACACCTTTATTCATACAAGATTTAGCTAGCTAATAATTAATAAATGAATAACAGATTGCTAATTAATGTATAATTGTTTTATGCTGAAATAATAATTCGATGGTGAGGTAACTAGCTAGCTAATTAAAGACATTTTGCATTTAGGTTTGTATATTTTTTAACATTTTATATTTTAGTTATTTAGTAGACTCATATCTAGATCGACCTACAGTAAGTGCAATCATTTTAGAAGAGCTAGTTGTAACGGCCACACAGTTTAGTAGTTAGTGCTTACTAATAACTAACTAATTGTGTAGAAAAGGTAAGTGCTGGCTAGAAGCCTGTATAAACAAACAGAAAACAAAGGTTAACTGAAGACAACAGACTGGTGGTGGTGGTTAAGGTTAGGAACTATATGTATTCTGTGAAAGAGTTTTCAGAGGTTTTTGGAAGATAGGAAGAGTCTCTGATATGCTAGCCTTAAAGCAAATCTGGTTCCACCATTGACACGCCAAAACAAAGAAGAGTTTTGACTGTGTGATTTGGGCACTACCACTTCTCAAAGGAGTGGGGCAGCTAAGGGCCCAGATGTAGTGGAAATTAAAAGCCCAGACAGGGATGTAGGGTTTGAACTAGAGACCTTTTGTATAGAGAGAAGTGGAGAGGGTCATGAACTGAGCCTTGGGGAACAGCAGTAGTAAGAGGCTGCACTGAAAACACTGATCCTCTCCCCGTCACCTGGTAGGAGCAGTCTGCCAAGTAGGACAAAATCCAAGAGTGAGCTAACCCTGAGATACCCCAATCAGAGAGGATGTAAAATAGGATGGAATGGTGAAGAGTGTCTAAGGCAGCAGATAGATCAAGGAGGATGAGATCAGAGGAGAGAGAGTTAGCTTGGGCAGTGTGAAGAGCTTCTGTTACACAGAGAAGAGCACTCTGTGGAGTGGCCTGTTTTGAATCCTGAGTGGTTAAGGTTGAGGAGATTGTAGTGTTCTACATTAGACCATCAAAATTGTCCTTTGTAAGGTGACTGGCTGGGGTTAGACTTTTTATGTCACAGCATATACACTGCTGACATTTTTTTTAGGGAACATATAATCATTACAGTATAACATCAAGTCAGTTAAACTTCAGCGATTGTGAATCAATGTCACCTGTATTGGTGCAAATGAAAGTGATAGCAACAGCACGACACCCCAAAAAAGGGGATGGGTTTGCAGATGGTGGCCACAGAAAATTCCTCTCTCCTTATTCTACCTGATTGATTCTTCTCTAGTTGTGCATTCCGCTATACGGCTCTACGTCTCTTCTTAAACCATAGATTTTTCCACACCTGTGTTCTGATAATGATTAATCCCATTGTTCTTGTTAATTGAAAGCGTGTGCTAGTTGTTTTAATTAGCATAGGTAAACGTCCCACGAATCCCAGTAACAGGGCATGATTCTACTGGGCTGTGTGCACACACAAATTACACACAGATGCTGAAGTAGTATAGAACTGGAGAATTTAAGAAATGCAATAATTATTTGGCAGAAACATGTCAGCACTCAAATGTGTGTAATTCTCCCATTGAGTGTGCATAGATGCTTTTCTTGCATTTCTTCCCTAAGAACAAATGTGGAAATTGTAAGTGGGTTTAAAGAAGCAATTTCTTCTCATGAATGGTTGATGAATAAGGCCCATTGTAATTTATTCAGTAAGTTTACCATTTTAGACAACTGACAGAAAACGCAAAATACTCAGTACACATATAAAGCTTTTGTTTTTCTTCAGCCATTCATTTAAAAATATTTTGTGTTATATTGTACAATGTGGGTATGCTAAGAGACAATTCTTATTTACTGAAGTGACCAAGGAGCAATACTGGGTAAAAATCCTGCTCAGTGACAGAACAACAGGGTTTTCCATCTGGTCACATCGGGAATTTGAATCAGTGACTTTTTGGTTACAAGCCTTGACCACTTAACTACCCTACCACTCCAATGCTTTTTGAGTATGTGAATTTTCTTAATATAGACTATCAAAAGAATAGCATTTTGTTACGGAAAAACTAATTTGTGTTGAAGTACAATGCAATATATATGTATTGTTGTTATAATTTTATAATATGAATACATTTTAATTAGCAGTCTGACATTTTAGATTCCTCAGCTTAAATTGATACCACAACCCTAGCATTGAGCCTCAAAATATCATCTTCACGTTGGAATTCTACCAGGTTGGCTGAGTAGTGTAGAGAAAAGACACACATTTTGTTTCCTGTTGCGGTGTGCTGTTCGCCTGACTGAGTCTTAACTTAATTACAAACTCTGTCTGTTGCACAAAATGATTGGCTTGCTTGCTGTTCTGTGGATAGAATCAATACACAAGATGAAAAGACTTCACTCTCATAACCCCTCCAAAAAAGTGTGATATTTTTTTATCAATAAATGTGTTTCAAAAACAAATGTATTATATTTCATGCAATACAATTAATTTAGAATGGGTGAAAATAGGTTATTTGGACAATTAACAATGCAATCCCCCAAAAAATCCAAATGTATTCTTTTTTTATATGTGCTGTGGTTAGAGCCCAGTAGAATAATATTTTGTACTATACTGAAAAATGTGTTATTTCTATATGTTAACTATCAGCCTACCACTGACTATATACTGCGAGGACCTGCGATTCATATGATATTAAAATGTTATTCTCCACCCGATATATCCTGCTAGAGGGGTTGCTGGGTAGTGATCCTGACAGAAATAAATTGTTTCCATGTCTTGGGTGTCTCGGTGGACCTAAACAAATGATCGCTGTGAAGACAAAACTAGGAGATTGGGAAGGTCAGCTGGTTCCAGCAATTAGCAATAAGGACACCAATAAAGTAGTCTGGGTTTGAAACTAAAATGGCTTACTATTCACTATGTAGTGCACAGCTTTTAACCAGGTCCGACATAGGGCTCTTATCAAAAGTAGTGCACTATATGGAAAATACAATGGCATTTGGACAATCTAAAGTCTGGAATGAGTGGTACTAGAAGAATAAAGGGCTAAGGAAGACTTCTACTGTTGACCGATTAATCATTCCTTGTCAGGTAGAGCTATTTTTGGGTAGTGAACAGGGGAAAAAGCAGAAAAGAGGTCTTGAACAGCTATAGTCACTGTTAAAGTTACATTGTATTTTTTTTGTTTTGTGTCGCTCGTATTGCCCCCATTACACTTACTTTTAGGTTACAGTCACATACATGAACTTGCAGGCATAGAAGCAGTCACACATTCAAGTTAGTTTTACTCTCAGTAAAAGTGAGAACCAGCAATTTAGTACTATTAAAACAAAACTATTGTTCCTAACCTTAGCCTAACCTTAACCTTAATAATCTAATATTTATACCTAACCCTAATTGTAACCCAACTTTAATTCTAACCATACATTTTTAAACCAGCATAAAATTAAACCCCCTTGAACCTAAACAACAAATAAGATAAAGCTTCTTGTCAAAGTGAGGACCGGCCAAATGTCCTCACGTTGCATGATGTTCCTTTTTTTGATACTATAGTAAGAATCTTCAGTCATCCTTTCTAAGGAACACACACACACACACACAACACCTACCGCTCTTCTTTAGCATTCTCACAGCTGGGTGATGAGAGGGTAGGTGAGTGGAGGTATGCTGTGAACCGTAGTTCATCTCAGGTCATTGAGAAATATTTGCTTGCCTATTTTATGCAAGGGTGTCTTGGGTTGTTTGTCCTGTTCTGCCCTTCAGTGTAGATGTAGAGGTTTCTCTACCTATATTCAGTGTGACCCTGCACGTTCACTCCCGAGGGGTTTGAGACACTAATCTAGGCCCCTTTCTGGCCGTCAGATGTCCCCTACAGCATGGACAGCCTGTGTGCTTGTGCACTTAATGTCCATCAAGGGCGCAGTGAAGGATAGAAGAAAATTTATATGTGACTGTTGGAGGACAGAACAGAGAAAAGTGCCTAATCTCAAGAGACTGCTGTCCACATCTCTGTTAACTCCTCTCCACACTCAGAGCTCTAAAGCCATTATGTAACTTCAAAACATGGCTCATTCTCCTACCTTCTTTTTCCAAAGAAAAGGCCTTATGAATAACAGGCTACAGCTATTCCCCGGGCTGTGTTTGCTTCATTAAACTGAGGTCAGTTCACGTGATGTGTTGATGCTCCGCCAGTCAGTGGGTCCGTTTTGAAGAGGAATTGAGATGGCAATATTTCCAACACAGTAATGTTTCCAACACGGTATTTACAAATCTTTTCAGCACTAATTCACTTGTAACTAATTTCAATAATTTTCATCCAAGGCATCTGGGGTTGAAAAAGTAGTGTACACTAACATCATTAGTGCACACTGCTTCAAAATATTTTGCAATGGAAAAGCTCTCTTTTTGTTTCATTCTGTTATCTTCCGTGTTTCCCCTTATAAACAAAACTCAGGAAGCAGCAGATTCCTGTTGTTGAGATCACAAAAAAATGTTAACAGAAGTGATTTAATGAAGAAAAGCAAATAACCAAGCTAATCTACTCACTTAATCAAGTCTTCTGCCAGAAATACAAACATATCAATGCGTACAATAGATTTGCAGTCAGTGAATCAGAGCTTTTTAGCACAGATTTAGTGTAACACTTCCTACAAATCCCATAAGAGACCACTCCTAATTGTTCTTTAATCAGCATCTCTACATGTACAGTGAGGCAAAAAAGTATTCAGTCAGCCACCAGTTGTGCAAGTTCTCCCATTTAAAAAGATGAGAGAGGCCTGTACTTTTTATCATAGGCACACTTCAACTATGAGACAAAATGAGATTTTCTTTCTCCAGAAAATCACATTGTAGGATTTTAATGAATTTATTGGTAAATTATGGTGGAAAATAAGTATTTGGTCAATAACAAAAGTTCATCTCAATACTTTGTTATATACCCTTGTTGGCAATGACAGAGGTCAAATGTTTTCTGTAAGTCGTCACAAGGTTTTCACACACTGTTGCTGGTATTTTGGCCCATTCCTCCATGCAGATCTCCTCTAGAGCGGTGATGTTTTGGGGCTGTCGCTGGGCAACACGGACTTTCAACTCCCTCCTAAGATTTTCTATGGGGTTGAGATCTGGTGACTGGCTAGGCCACTCCAGGACCTTGAAATGCTTCTTACGAAGCCACTCCTTCATTGCCTGGGCGGTGTGTTTGGGATCATTGTCATGCTGAAAGACCCAGTCACGTTTCATCTTCAATGCCCTTGCTGATGGAAGGAGGTTTTCACTCAAAATCTCACAATACATGGCCCCATTCATTCTTTCCTTTACACGGATCAGTCGTCCTTGTCCCTTTGCAGAAAAACAGCCCCAAAGCATGATGTTTCCACCCCCATGCGTCACAGCAGATATGGTGTTCTTTGGATGCAACTCAGCATTCTTTCTCCAAACACAACAAGTTGAGTTTTTACCAAAAAGTTATATTTTGGATTCATCTGACCATATGAAATTCTCCCAGTCCTCTTCTGGATCATCAAAATGCTCTCCAGCAAACCTCTGATGGGCCTGGACATGTACTGGCTTAAGCAGGGGGACACTTCTGGCACTGCAGGATTTGAGTCCCTGGCAGCGTAGTGTGTTACTGATGAAAATTACAGGCCTCTCTATTTTTAAGTGGGAGAACTTGCACAATTGGTGTCTGACTAAATTCTTTTTCTCCCCACTGTGTGGCAGCCATTTCATTCCAGTGTCTGTAAAATTTCAACAGAGGCAAACCTATTTTTTCTTAATGAGGTACTGATTAGGTGATTACCTGAACAAAACAAATTTAACAAGGAAAAGTTTAAAAGGTACTACTGTGGTCATCACTATCCTCTTGCAATAGAACAAGCTAGATGGCGAAAACAGTACAAGAAGTACCTCAAAGATAATTTGAATAAAAAATAACTATTGAGCATGACACATTTGTTGAGAAAAAAAGTTTTGAGTGAGGAAAAGAAGGGTTAAAATCGGGCTTTACTGGCAGAGGGATACAGTGAGCGTCAGGTTGCTTGCGTCCTGAACATTTCAAAGACGAAGGTTCATAAGAACAAGGACAAGCAACAGACATTGGGTACTACAAAGTAACAGACTGGCAGAGGGCGAAAACAACTGTCCACTGACCGAGATGACCGTTAACTAATTCAAATGTAACTCAACAACCGTAGGATGACATCAAGTGACCTATAAAATCATTGGCAAACAGCAGCTGGGGTGAAGTGCATGGTAAGGACGGTTTGAAACAGGCTCCTGGGGGCAGGGCTGAAGTTGTGCAAAGTTAGAAAAAAGCCCTTCATCAAAGAGAAGCAAAGAAGAGCTAGGCAAAAGTTTGCAAAAGACCATAAGGATTGAACCGTAGAGGAATGGTGTAAGGTAATCTTCTATGAAGAGTAAAATCTTTAGCTATGCCCAACAACTTGTCGTCCTATGGTTAGATGGAGACCTGGAGAGGCCAACAAGCCACAGTGTTGTGCACCCACTGTGAAATTGGACTGCAAATTGGTGATGAACTGGGGATACTTCAGCAGGGCTGGATTCAGGCAGATTTGTCTTCGTGAAGGACGCATGAATCAAGCCAAGTACAAGGTTATCCTGGAAGAACACCTTTCCTTCTGCTCTGACAATGTTACCCAACTCTGAGAGTAGTTTTTTCAGGAGGAAAATGCTCCATGCCACACAGCCAGGTTTATTAAGGTGTGGATGGAAGACCACCAAAACAAAACCCTGTCATGGCCAACCCAATCTCCAGAACCCCATTGAAAACCTCTGGAATTTGATCAAGAGTAAGATGGATGGTCCCAAGCCATCAAACAAAGCCAAGCTTCTTGAGTTTTTGTGCCAGGAGTGGCATAAAGTCACCCAACAGCTATGTGACAGACTGGTGGACATGCCAAGACGCATAACAGCTGTGAATAAAAATCAGGGTAATTCCACCAAATATTGATTTCTGAACTGTTCCTAAGTTAAAGCATTAGTATTTTGTTGTTGAAACATAAATTTGAATTTGTTCTCTTTGCATTATTTGAGGTCTGCAAACAATGCCTCTTTATTGGTTATTATGACCAGTTGTTATTTTCTACAAATTAATACTCTAAATGACAGTATATTTATTTGGACTTTGGGGGTAATGTTGTCAGTAGTTTACAGAATAAAACAAATCTGTTCATTTTACTCAAACCCATACCTTTGCATATAGTCAAACCAGAAAACTGATAATTTTGCAGTTGTCTCTTAATTTCTTCCAGAGCTATATATGTACTCAGAATTCTTTGCGTGGACCTCTTCTATGTTCCTGCCCCGACATGTAACTTAGAATTAGTAATTGTAGTTTATTTAGCAAGTATTGCACATTTTGCCTATTTATGGCACTAGGTGCATCTTGAAGTTTCTTACTCTTCCTACTTTTGTTAGTGAACAGCTGGGTCTCTCATATGTGAATGGTCACATGTTTACATTAATAAATACAAATAAAAATGTAAAACTGTTCTGAATGGACCCGATTATAAACAGACCCATACTGAAAGTAGCCTAACCTAACCTCACCAAGAACAGAACTATGCGTTGCAATAGTTCAGAAAAAATGTGGCTGTCTGAATCAAGCGTTACTCAGATTATTTGAGATGTTTGATCATTACTGCCGCTAGTTTAATTGCCATGACATTCCCAGACATATATAGTGCCTTGCAAATGTATTCACCCCCTTTGGCATTTTTCGTGTTTTGTTGCCTCTCAACCTGGAATTAACATGGATTGTTTGAGGATTTGCCTCATTAAATTTACAGAACATGCCCACAACTTTGAAGATTTTTTTTATTTATTGTAAAGAAAACAACAAACAGGACAAAAATAACAGAAAAAGTTCACACCCCTAAAGTCAATACTTTGTAGAGCCACCTTTTGCAGCAATAATAGCTCTAAGTCGCTTTGGATAAGTCTCTATGAGCTTGCCACATCTTACCACTGGGATTTTTGCCCATTCCTTGCAAAACTGCTCCAGCTCCTTCAAGTTGGATGGTTTGTGCTTGTGAACAGCAATCTTTAAGTCTGACCACATATTTCCTATTGGATTGAGGTCTGGGCTTTGACTAGGCCATTCCAACACTTTTACACCACTCAAGTATTGCTTTAGCAGTGTGTTTGGGGTCATTGTCCTGCTGGAAGGTGAACCTCTGCCCTAGTCTCAAATCACGCACAGAGTGGTACAGATTTTGTCAAGAATATCCCTGTATTTAACACCATCCATCTTTTTAACAACTCTGACCAGTTTCCCAGTCCTGGCTGCTGAAAAACATGGGATGGTGATCTTTGGGTGATGTGATGTGTCGAGTTTGCGCCAGACATAGCGTTAACTTTGATGGCCGAAAAGTTCAATTTTAGTCTCATCAGACCGATGCACCATCCTCCATACATTTTGGGAGTCTTCCACATGCCTTTTTGCAAACTCAAAATGTGTCATTTAGTCTTTTTGCTGAAAGTAATGGCTTTCTTCTGGCCACTCTGCCATAAAGCCCAACTCTATGGAACATACGGCTTATTGTCATCCTATGTACAGATACTTCAGTCTCTGCTGTGGAACTCTGAAGCTCCTCCAGGGTTATCTTCAGTCTCTGTGCTGCCTCTCTGATTAATCCCCTCCTTGCCCAGTCCGTGAGGTTTGGTGGACGGCGGTCTCTTGGGAGGTTTGCAGTTGTGCCATGTTCTTTCCATTTGGTCATGATAGATTTGAAGGGGCTCCTGGTGATCATTAGAGATTTTGATAGTTTTTTATAATCTAACCCTGACTTGAACTTCTCAACAATATTGTCCCTTACTTGTTTGGAGAGCTCCTTGGTCTTCATGGCAATGTTTGTTTAGTAGTGCTTCTTGCTTAGGTGTTGCAGCCTCTGTGGCCTTTCAAAAAAGGCGTGTATATGTACTGACAGATCACGTGACACTTAGATTGCTCACAGTTGGACATAATTTAACTAATTGTGTGACTTCTGAAGGTAAATGGTTGCAACAGAGCTTTTTATGGGCTTCATAACAAAATGGATGACTACATACACACATGCCAATTTTCAGTTTTATATTTAAAAAAAATGGTTGTATGTATATATTTTTCTCGTGTTCTCATCCATCACATAAAAAAAAACATTGAACTAAAGGCTGTAATGCAACAAAATATGTAAAATGCCAAGGGGGTTGAATACTTTTGCAAGGCACTGTATAGTCAGTTTTTGTGCATTTAGTTTAGAAATATGAGTAACTTTTATATTTAGCTATATAGAAATTAACACATGTTTTCCAAAGGAAAATATATGTATTGTTATTGTAAATGGCTGCCATGATCAGAAAGACAAGTTCTGTTATGGAAATCTTGAATACAGTTGAGAAATGTCTGCTTTTCTCTTACCTGTATGTAACGCTGGTCTTTGTTTGTGTCATGTATGAATAATGTCAGCGGATCATTGGGAACACTGACCACCTAATTATCTGCCTAAACCAATAAGGGCATCTGTCCTTTGTTCTTCAGGAATGTGGTTGACTGTCTTTTATTATGATCCCCTAGCCCCTTGCCAGAAAACACCTAGAGCAGGAAGGATAAGGTTTAGGCAATGCCCGCCCTTTGGGAAAAACCTATGTATTGTTGCCATAAGACAGCTGGGTAGTATCTAACCACACCCCTTTTAATTATAATAAATACTGTCTGTTCATGTATTTTCCTCTGAGATTCCTTACAGGTTTATTCTGTAAGCCTTTGATGTGTGTCTCTATTTGCAAATAAACAGCAAATTATGCCAAGAGAATATTTTCTCTTTACTTACTCCTAAAGAGTTCCTATCGATGGAATTACCATAACAGTTCCCATGTAGTTATTGTGTATTAGGATGAGGATGGGACAGAAACATGCATTGGCAGACAGGCAGAAGAAATTTGAGTGCAAAGTTGATGGCCAACTACAGGCAAAAAATCTTTTAGCTTCACTCTGGAAAGTTACAGATTCTGTTGTTGATGTGCACAACTCAAAAAATGGCTTACTTCTGGGCTTCTGTATCTCTGATTGGCTATGGCACACATGTTGGTGTAAGGTTCAACACAGACATGTTTTAATTCATTGTGGTCTGTATAAATATTACCTGTCTGCTCTAAATTGCTACAGAATTTTCACAAATGCCTTACTCTACATAGTTCCCCAGCAAAATGTTGGGTCGGTTTTCAGATCTTGGAAATGTTGGGTCTGCTGGACCTGTGAAGATGTTAGTTACAAAAGTTTACTCATTCTTTATACAATTAGAACTTACTAGGGCTGTCAAAGTTAAAGCGTTAATTTGTCACAGTTAACGCATTTTTTATACATGGGACAGAAACATGAATTGGCAGAAGAAATTTGAGTAAGTGCTTGAGTTTAGTAGGAGCTGACAGACTCCTGCTGCTATCACACATATATTGCTTACTAACTATTTGTGGTTGACCTGACCTGAGTGCGTCACAGGTGTTTCTTTCAATATATCATTGGAGAGTTTGCATTCATGTCATGTTTACTCGGCACTATTTTAACAACAGCCTAAAGACGCATTAGTAGGCTACACATGCGTTTGTTCAAAGGATGTGAGTAAATGGGAAATCTCTCCTTGCGTCGCGCACCCCTGTTTCACTACAAAAACCCATCAAGTGAGAATGCTAGCCATGGGTCCCCTAGCTTTGTTGCATGAATCCACCTGCTAAAAACACTGTTGTTTTTATGTTTTGCTAATCTGAGCTAAGAATTAATGTTTCCACCATAGCATATTCTCATAGTGAAATTAGCCAACAACTGTGCTCGGCATGAATTACAGAGGTACCCTGATTTAATATTTGTATATAACATCTTTTGCCGCCATGAGTACTTGTGTCATTGCCTATTCAAGTAGCCTACCTAATGCATTTGGCTGAATTTGGGAAATTTTTAATAGAGATACTATGAAGTATCTGGTTGTGGCTAACATCAGAAAATCTAATGTGACCAGGCATTCACCTGTGCCCCATTCTAACCACATTTCATCCTAACATCAAAGGAAAATACATTGCCCTGCTTAGGTGTGATTCAATGGGTTAAATGCCTGCATCTGGACCATTTAGCTGTCCAGATAAGAAGGGATAATATGTGTTTTGAGTTATTGAGGTAAGTTATGGAAATTGTATGTATATTAAATTAAGGGCATTAACAACTTGCATTTATTTTATTCCAAGTCAAGAACTGTCCATGGTTTGCTATCAAACAAAGTATGTCTTTACCATAATGCACTACTTTTTAAACAGAAAAGTTTGTATTAAGTGCAACACTTGATCACATTCTAAAATCATGATTAATCCAAATTAACTACAGAAGATTGTGCGATTAATCGTCTGTAAAACACTTATTCCTGGTGAATTTTTCAAAAATCTTTCTGAATAGACTAGAGGTCGGCTCAAGTAGAAAAACATAAAGGAGTTTTTAAAACTGAAGATACAAAATATGTAAAGGTCTCCGTGG
>JACXGJ010005355.1:0-39522 GCA_016801105.1 Esox niger
TATATATATATATATATATATATATATATATATATATATATATATATATATATATATATATACATACAGGGGATATAAACAGTCTACACACCCTGGTAAAATGCCAGGTTATTGTAAATCACATCAACAGGGTGTGTAGACTTTTAATATCCACTGTATATGAAGGGAAACTACCTGTATGAAGGTCCTGATTAAAGTTTTAAATGATATACGGCTGGATACTGAATCAGACAAAATAACTAGTTCTACTAGATCTCAGTACAGCCTTTGATACTGTAGATCATAGAACACTTATAGAGAAGCTGGAAAATTGGGTAGGACTTTCTGGGAGAGTCCTTGATTGGTACAGATCTCATCTAGATTAATGATTCATGGTAATCATGAATCTGATAGGGTGGCTATGACATGAACGGACTGCTTCTGTTCAATCTCTAAATGCTACCTCTGGTCCAAATTCTACAGAACAACGACATTAAATACCACAGCTATGCCGATGATACTCAACTTTATATGGCTCTCGAACTGTATGACAACAGCTCAATAGACTCTCTGTGTCACTTTATAGAGCACATAAATACCTGGATGTACCAAAATTGTCTACAAGTAAACCAAGATAAAATGGAGATTATTGTGTTCGGCAACAAAAATAAAATAACAAGTATTAGTAAAGAGCTGGATTCTCGGGCCCTTAAAACCAAGCATCAAGTCCGTAATCTTGGTGTTTTGATAGACTCAGACCTCACATATAATGGTCATATCAAATCGGTCACCAAAACAGCATACTACCATCTAAAAAAAATATTTCCAGAATCAAAAGCCTGGTTTCCCAAAAAGAGCAAGAGAAGCTCATCCATGCTTTTATCTCTAGTTGGGTTGACTACTGTAATGGCCTCTTAAGTGAACTCCCCAAAAAGACTGTAAAACAGCTGCAGCTCATTAAGAATGCAGCTGCTAAAACCAGGACCAAGAGGACCGAGCACATCACTCCGGTTCTTAAATCTTTGCATTGACTTTCAGTCAATTACAGAATAGACTTTAAAGTGGTGCTTCTTGTTTATAAATCTCTGAATGGTTTAGGATCCGAATACATTTCTGATGTTTGAAGAATATAAACCTAGCAGGGCTTGGGTCAGCTAGCAGAGCTCAGAGTCCAAACTAAACATGTAGAAGCTGCTTTTAGCAGTTATGCTGTACACAACTGGAATAAACTATTAGAAGATCTTAATGTTCACCAAACATGTCCATTTTTAAATACAGGCTGAAAACACTTCTCGTTTCACATGCCTATGACTGAGCTCTTAAACTTAACCACACTGTGAGCCTTATAGCTTCCTATGTTTTTATAACAGCACTGTTTAGTCTTACAGCTTTTATAGCTTCCTATGTTTTTCTATTCCATTTCTATTTTATTATTCTATGTTTTATTATTATGCTGAATTTTACATTTCTCTTCTTGATTTATTTTGTTATTAAATGTATACAGTGGGGCAAAACAATATTTAGTCAGCAACCAATTGTGAAAGTTCTCCCACTTAAAAAGATGAGAGAGGCCTCTAATTTTCATCATAGGCACACTATGAGAGAATAAATGAAAAGAAAATCCAGAAAATTACATTGTAGGATTTTTAATGAATTTATTGGTAAACTATGGTGGAAAATAAGTATTTGGTCAATAACAAAAGTTCATCTCAATACTTTGTTATATACCCTTTGTTGCCAATGACAGAGGTCCAATGTTTTCTGTAAGTCTTTTCACACACTGTTGCTGGTATTTTGGCCCATTCCTCCATGCAGATCTCCTCTAGAGCAGTGATGGGGCTGTCGCCGGGCAACACGGACTTTCAACTCCCTCCAAAGATTTTCCATGGGGTTGAGATCTGGTAACTGGCTAGGCCACTCTAGGACTTTGAAATGCTTCTCATGAAGCTACTCCTTCGTTGCCCGGGCAGTATGTTTGGGATCATGGTCATGCTGAAAGACCCAGCCACATTTCATCTTCAATACCCTTGCTGATGGAAGGAGGTTTCACTCAAAGTCTAACGATACATGGCCCAATCATTCTTTCCTTTACACGGATCAGCCGTCCTGGTCCCTTAGCAGAAAAACAGCCCCAAAGCATGATATTTCCACCCCCATGCTTCACAGTGGGTATGGTGTTCTTTGAATGCAACTCAACATTATGATCTCTAGCAAACCTCAGACGGGCCTGGACATGTACTGGCTTAAGCAGGGGGACATGTATGGCACTGCAGGATTTGAGTCCCTGGCGGCATAGTTTGTTACTGATGGTAGCCTTTGTTACTTTGGTCCCAGCTCTCTGCAGGTCATTCACTAGGTCCCCCCGAGTGGTTATGGGATTTTTGCTCACCATTCTTGTGATCATTTTGACCCCACGGAGTGAGATCTTGCGTGGAGCCCCGGATAGAGGGAGATTATCAGTGGTCTTGTATGTCTTCCATTTTCTTATAATTGCTCCCACAGTTGATTTCTTCACACCAAGCTGCTTACCTATTGCAGATTCAGTCTTCCCAGTCTGGTGCAGGTCTACAATTTTGTTTCTGGTGTCCTTTGACAGCTCTTTGGTCTTGGCCATAGTGGAGTTTGGAGTGTGACTGTTTGAAGTTGTGGACAGGTATCTTTTATACTGATAACAAGTTCAAACAGGTGCCATTAATACAGGTAATGAGTGGAGGACAGAGGAGCCTCTTAAAGAAGAAGTTACAGGTCTGTTAGAGCCAGAAATCTTGCTTGTTTGTAGGTGACCAAATACTTATTTTACTGAGGAATTTAATAAAAAAATCCTACAATGTGATTCTCTGGATTTTCTTTTCTCTTTTTGTCTCTCATAGTTGAAGTGTACCCATGATGAAAATTACAGGCCTACCTCATATTTTTAAGTGGGAGAACTTGCACAATTGGTGGCTGACTAAATACTTTTTTGCCCCACTGTATCTTTTTAGGTTTTGCCAATTGTAATGCAAGTTCTGGTGTAAATGTAACAATCTGCTGATGATGGATCTAACATTTTTGATTCTATTGCATTATTTCGATTTTCACTGTAAAGCACATTGAATTGCTTCTATGTATGAATTGTGATACATAAATAAATGTGCTTGCTTATTGTTGAGACACTTAAACCAAGCATTCTAGTCTAAATGAAATCAAAGCATGTATAATTTTCTCAATGTCCTCAAATGATAAATCCGACAGTTTTTTGGTGAAGTTTTTAAGTTAGTAAAATAATCACTGCACCAGTTTTTATGTGTTATATTCAAATCGTAAGTCAGGATTGAAACCTCCCAAATTTCTGGCCACAAGTTCAACATATTTTGCCAGCGATCTTAGAGCCAACCGAACTTCATCCAAAATAAATGGGGGCCAACAATAAAAAATTTGGTTTGCTCGAGTCAAACAATTTGCTCGAGTCATTTAAATAACCGACAAATACAATTGCCTATCATCTGCATATCAATGAAAATAAATTATACTACTTAATGGAAACCCCAGGACGGAACCTGAATGCATTTCAGTGGGAAAAAGGTACCATAGACTGGCTATTGTAATTTGCATAGTATCAATTCATCTCTTGAACAATTTAAAAAAAAACATTTTATTTGTTTCACGTTTCAGCAGTCCCAACATATAATTCCTAGAGGTCTTCTCGGATTGACATTTCTGTATTATAAATTTTTTTATTTTAATGTTTTGAGATACTGATTTTTTTTATTTACATGAGCTTTAAACCGTAATCATCATCAAGATTGAATTTAAAAAAAAAAGTTTCACTTTGTTCAATAAATCTAGAATATATGAAGGTGTTACTTTTTGATTTCGATGATGGCAAAAACTAACTAGTCCACGATATTCTTTTTCTTTTATGAACCTTTAATTTTCCACGATAAATATATTAATATGCCTATTTAGCACTCATTAACCCTAAAACACTATCTCTTGAACCGTTCAATCTAGATAAATCAAACCCACTGTTCCACATGTTAAGGATATGACAATGTAAAATTCTTAAATAGTTATGGAGTATGACTATATGACTTCTCCTAATTTGCATAATTAGCATGAATTAACCTTAGAGTCTCTCTTGAATCATTCAGGCTAGAAATATCAAACCAAGTATAATAGCATGTTTAATTTTTATTAGCTTGTTTACATTTTTAACAATATTTAAAAAAATACTGTACGTTTATCAATAAGTCAACAAACTAACTTTGCAGAAGTAGCATTAATTAACACTAAAATGGTATCCTTTGAACCATTTCAGCCAATGATAAATCAATTATGTTTTTTATGGTTTAGTTATAGCATAGTTGTAAGATATAAGTAAATGTAATAAGCAAACAAACTACTAACCACCAAACATTTACTTACACAGTTTAACGTTAAATAGAAATTACCCAATTTGTTTTTGTAAAGTATTCACTTAATACTTAGAACTAAGTATCCGTTCTCATTTACGGACAGCGATTGCTTCCAGATTGACTGCTTTTGGACATGAACAAAGTAATACTTGTATTTTCAACTTCTCTTTTTCTGTGTTAAATGAACAGTGCCGCAGTTCACCTCCACTGACAGATTCTCAAGACAAGTAGGTACAGAATCATGTTTTCAGGCTTTTTCAATTTAATTCTTCATTGTAAGCTACTGAAATAGCTTCTCATCGACAACAGACTCAATAATCAATGCTGTTACATAAGGTCTGTTTTTTGGGACTAGGAAATTCAAACACTATTCACAATCTTCTTGTGAATTCTATCTTTGCTATAATGTAATTTCTTCTCTCTTACTCTTGCTTTGTATTTTTTCACCATTCCGTCACCCCCCTTCTCTATTTCTCCCTGCCTGTTCTTGTTTTAGTTTTTTTTCTCACCACAGCTTTGAAGGAATGATGATAGGGCTCAGGCCAAAGCTCAACTGAAATGTCAGCGGGCTTATTAGCTATTGCCTCTGATTGCTTCCTACATCCTTCTCCTGCTTCACGTGTCCCAAACGGTACCTGAATCTCTATGTAGTACACTACATTTACACAGAGCCCTATCAGCCCTAGTTAAAAGCAATGCACTGAAGAACATGTCACTCGGGACAGCCAATGAGTCAGGAGCCCTCTGCCTCTTCTGCCTCCTCAACCCAACAGGTGCAAGTTGCCACCTGTATGCTCTATTGGATTACCTCCCAGAGATACGGCTTTAATGTTAGCAGATGAGTAGAGAAGTGAAGCGAGGGATGTGGAGTAGAGAAATGGTGAAGGGGAGAGGGTAGGAGGAGGATAGAGTAGGAATATGGGAAGAGAGAGCGGTTGGGTTTGTGGTTAATAGAGAACACGCTTGCAATGGCAGTATTATGGGTTTGATTCCCCTGGGTGGCCTATATGAAATAAATGCACTCATTACTTTTACTTGTTCTGGATAAGAGCGTCTGATAAATTACTAAGCTGTAAATGAGGAGGAGGAAGATAGGCGAACGGGAGAAGAAAAGCAGTGGTAAGAGGTGTGAGTAGAGGATAAGAAAAGGATAGTTCTCCCTTGGTGTTGGATTCCTGAGCATCTTCCATCACTCTGTTCATTGTTGGCAAGCTATAGAGAATAGACGAACTGCAATACTTTATCAGTTTAGGAAGTTTCATATTTTGTCACTTGAGATATTGATCGCAGGACTCATTTTAAACTTAGAGCTAAACAGCCACAGTATTTCTGTCACGCACGAACACACATTTGTCTTTCTATCCTTCGGGAGAGTTGAGAGGTAACCTACAACTCATAACAAATGTTCCCTATTCCATTGCTTGCAGTTACCCTCACCCTGAACCAAGCTACAGCCTCAGTAACCAAACGTATATACCTAAACTTAATCTGGCCCTAACGCATAATGCTAAATCTAAACAGCAATGCCTAAATCCGAAAGTAACAACAATTCTAACACTATGCAATTTTTTTTTTATAAACACAACCCCTTAACCTGCAATATTTTCTGGTATGGAATGATTACAATATCAAGGCATTACTGTTTCTGTGTGGACTTCTGGCCACCACATGTACACAAAGAAGTGGATCATATAGAGACCAGAATTATAAAAATGTTTCAAACCCTGATAGTAGGTGTGGATGCAAACACATCCACAAACTACACAGTTCCATGGACCCCTCACAGATGGATTATTTATTCTCATGAATAAACACACCCAAGAAGTAAGAAATTGCATTATTTTCCAAATAAGTGATACAGCTACAGTTAGGTCCAGAAATATTTAGACACTGACACAATTTTGATAATGTTGGCACTGTACGCCACCACAATGGACTTGAAAATGAAACAACCGAGATGCAATTGAAGTGTAGTCTCAGCTTTAATTCAAGAGGTTGAACAAAAATGTTATTTGAAATGTTGAGGAATTGCAACCATTTTCATACACTGTGTACTTATTTAAAGGGTTCAAATGTAATTGGACAAATTAACACAATCAAGAATAAAATGTTGTTTTAATACTTTGTTGAGAATCCTTTACAGGCAATGAATGCTTGAAGTCTGGATCACATCACCACACGGTAGGTTTCTTCCTTTGTGATCCTTTGCCAAGCATTTACACAATGTGACTCAACACCCACATCCCAACTCTCAAGTCTTTATTTCCAAACAGTGTCTGAAATGGTTAGTGAACCTATGGCTGGTGAAATGCTTTGCTGGAGTGTACTAGCTAGCAACAAGCACAATTTGCAGACATTTATCAAAATGTTTTGAGAATGTGCAGTCCCATGTTGAATTAATAAAATGAAATCTCTCATTGTCTGACAGACCACCAGAATGTTATCAGTCAGAGAAAATAACTGACATGGCCGTTTCCAACAATATCAAAACCATGCCAATGGTCCATGGTGATAATACTACCTCCCCAATAATATTCCTGCAGATTTGGACTTATGACAGAATTATCCTAATAGTTATTACATGCCACTACCTCTTCTTCCAGTTTCTTTGGGGACATGGAAGAAAAGTGCACTGTAAATAAGAGTTTGAAAGTCAATGCCATCTGTTGCATACGCTGGAGCAAATTCTGCCTCGTCCATGGACAGAAAGGTTCTCGATGGCATTAGGTAGAAATAAATCTCACTCCTAACGTGAAAAACTGTTTTGTAAACAAAGCTGGTTGCATTTTCCCAACAGCTAATACAACTTGTTGCTGGAATCTTTGTTTGAACTAGTAGTTTATACTAGCCAATGTGGGCTACAGTTATGTAAACAAAGCTGGTTGCCAGATAAATCCTTCTCACGGACAGATTTGCATTGGTTTACCTGCAGCAAATACACCTTGTTAGAATTTGTCCTTAAGCTAATAGTCTATAAGAGCTAACATGAGCTACAGTTTTGTAAACAACGACGGTTACGGATATAGCATCCTCACAGACAGATTCAGCCCAGTCTGTTAACATGTTGGGTCCTACTAAGTTAGCATCCCAGAAATTCTGAAATTTCATGCGCTTAATTAATTTTTCTTTCTTCGCACACTAGATATTATCAGGGATCTTATTTTTATGACAGTCCTCTTAAGATAGCTAGGTGAGAATCATAGCAAGTATGTTTTTCTATCCCAAGTACCTTAGTTTTTAGTTTTAGTAAAGTCAGTGCTAGTTGGAAGCAAACTGTACTTTCAAGGGTTTTCTAATTTAATTTCCATGCTCAAATGTGGAATGCTCTTGGTTCCTGCTCTCGCTTCCTGTAAAAAAGGATGGACAGAAAAATGAAGAGAGCAGAGAGATGAATATAGAGAGGGTGACATAGTGAAATCTAGGCCAGTTTCTCTTCATTAGTATGCCAGCCAGGTGAGGTATAAAGAAGGAACAATGGAGGATTACAGTATAGTGCTGCTACGCTTTATTCTGTTATTGAGAACACAATGAGACTCAACACCCCCCCAACTCTCACGTCTTTATTTCCAAACAGTGCCTGAAATGTTTAGTGAACCGATGGCTGTGGAGATGCATTGTTGTTCTTGCTGTCGTTATTCATGTGTATTTTACTTGGGTTCAAGTTCAGAGAGAGTTGAAAGTTATGACTGAATGACTTTCAACTGGGAAAGTAGGAGAAAGTAATTCTAAACTAAGAGATCCAAATATGTCTCTGTGTCTAATTTTGTACAGTTCTTTTTTTGTAGTTGCTCCAAACAGACCAGTAGTCTAATGGTAGTAGGCAGATTCTGCATGCTTGATATGGAAAATGTGAAACTCAGTTTGTCTTTTGTTGTAACATTTATTTGCTAGTACAAAATGCATAAATGACTGGAAACAACCTAATATCACACATCATACATCCTGAGGGTGTAATGTATCCATCTGACATGTTGGAATTTCTCGCTTACTGCGGTTTTGTTTTGTAATGTTTTGTATGCTAATGGATCCAACTAAAAAGTACCCATGAAAAAGTTACAAAAATCATGTCTGCCTTTAATATACGATCTTAGAAAATTGGATTAGATTTTTGTTTAGCATGTATCAATTAAATGAGTGAAACAATTCACTGATTCATAATTTAGTTGATGGGACAATACATTTTTTCAAAAGCATCAATATTTGTATTCTGCCTTATAGTTGTATAGGTTACAACAAAGGCAAATCAATGGAGCAGTGTACCCTCTTCTATCAGGTCCTGGCTGGCTTGCCTCTGGGCATCTCTATGACCCATTGAGCTGCATCTACTCCATCCTGCTGAAGATCTACGTTTACCTAAAGGGCCAATTGTCCCTACTTCCCCCAATGACCACATTCCTAAAGAACAAAGGACAGATACCCTTGTTGGTTTAGGCAGATATGGTCAGAGTACCTAATGATCCTTATATTATACAGACATGTGTTTCAAAAACCAGAATTACATACCAGGTAATATAAAAGCAAACATGTCTCTAATGTAAAGTTTAATAATTTCCATAACAGGACCTTGTTTTATTTGGTGTGACTTCGACCTAATGATAGGAATGATTCCCTTTCACAACTCTGTGCCTTGTGTCCTGCTTACCCCTGGCCATGACAGAATGAACAACCATCCAAGCACCAAGCAGAGCTGGATCCTAGCCCTCGATCCCAATCAGGATCCAGTGTGGGGTCCACATCAACAACCCCACCAAAGAACCCCTCCTGCAACACTCATGTGTGCACATTGGAGATCCTTTGCAGCTCCGGGAGCAGGAGATGGTTGAGGAGGTGACGGCTATCACAAAGCCTTTGGTTTTGTGCTTCATTGTTTGTGCTTTAGGCCTCAGTTCATGGGTGTGCCTCTTATTTCATGTTACTCTGACCTAATAAAAGCAATGATTCTCTTTCACAACTCTGTGCCTCATGTTGTGCTTTCCCCTGACCATGACACCTGCAGTTGGATAGGTTTTATATAAACAATCCAGGAGAGTCCCATATAAAGTAATTTGGTATTGGAATTGTGTGTTCTGTTTAAAAATGTTATTTCTATAAGACAATACAGGTGCTGGTCACATAATTAGAATATCACAAAAAAGTTGATTTATTTCTGTAATTCCATTCAAAAAGTGATACTGGTATAATGTATACAGTCATTCCACACAGACAGATATATTTCAAGTGTTCATTCCTTTTATTTTTGATTATTACAACTGACAACTAATGAAAACCCCAAAATAAGTATCTCAGAAAATTAGAATATTACTTAAGACCAATACAAAACAAGGATTTTTAGAAATGTTGACGAACTGAAAAGTATGAACATGAAAAGTATGAGCATGTACAGCACTCAATACTTAGTTGGGGCCCCTTTTGCCTGAATTACTGCAGCAATGCGGCGTGGCATGGAGTCGATCAGTCTGTGGCACTGCTCAGGCGTATCGCATCTTCCTCTTCATATTACCTAATAGATTTCCTACAGGGTTAAGGTCAAGCGAGTTTGCTGGCCAATCAAGAACAGGGATACCATGGTCCTTAAACCAGGTACTGGTAGCTTTGGCACCACATGCAGGTGACAAGTCCTGTTGGAAAATGAAATCTGCATCTCCATAAAGTTGGTCAGCAGAAGGAAGCATGAAGTGCTCTAAAACTTCCTGGTAGACCGCTGCGTTGACCTTGGACCGAAGTGGACCAACACCAGCAGATGACATGGCACCTCAAACCATCACTGACTGTGAAAACTTTATACTGGACTTTATACAAGCAATGTAGATTCTGTGTGTCTCCTCTTTTCCTCCAGACTCAGGGACCTTGAGATTCTATTGTGTAGGCAACATTTTCTAAGGAAAAACTGTGGGGCAAATATTAACGAAACCAAATTTCTATATCAATAATACTTTTCATTAAAGAATATTGTAAGATGGAGCACACTAAGAAATGGTTAGACCTTAATTTATCATAGAGAACATTAACTAATTATTATTCTTAATTTGCTTGTGCTTATGTCACAATCGTGATGTTGTGGAGCGAACGGACCAGGCGCAGGCAAGAGTGACAGTCGGTGATGTCTTTATTTAAATAGAAACAGAAAACACAGAGCACTTGATATCACTGAAGCGAAGCAAAACAAACACGAACGAAACTCACCACAAACATCAGGACACACCGTAACATGGAACAATGACTGATAAATGAGGGGAGCAGAGGAGAAACATTTAAACACATACTAATGACCTAATTGGGACCTGGTGTGAGTGACAATTGGAGACAAGACAAATGAAGGAGACCGAGATGAGAAAACAGGAAAAGCGGGAGATAGCAGTGCTGTCCGTCACCTCACCATCACAGCTCATTAGCTTTGGAGAGGGATACATCCAACCACAGTATATTTCCCATCCCCTACTGTAATGTGCAAGGGATACTTTTTGAGGAAAAACTCTTTCCGTACCACAGTACCATGGCCCGCTGTGCTACATCCAGCAAAACTCTATTTTCTAGTCCCTCTTTAACCCCTAATGCAATACACTATACTGTACATGGACCTCATATTGCCTCATTAGTTAGCAGCTAGTGGATTTTATTTGGAGCCTGGTATGTGATTCATGAACAGTTTTAGATAATGGTTAATTGAGTGTGAGCATCACAAAAACATTCATATAAGTGGAAAGGTAACACTCACTGAACCGACTATCGTCTGCCAGTCTCTTATAGATTAAAGGTTTAAATACCTGTGATGTACAGTGGATATAAACGTCTACACACCCTTGTTAAAATGCCAGGTTTTTGTGATGTAAAAGAATGAGAAAGATAAATCATGTCAGAAATCTTCCACTTTAAATGCGACCTGTAATGTGAACAATTCATTTGAACTTCAAGAATAAAAACCTTACCTGGTTGTATAAGTGTGCACACCTTTATATAACTGAGGATGTGGCTGTGTTCAGAATTAACCAATCACATTCAAACGGAAGTCACTACGCACCTGCCATCATTTAAAGTGATTCTGATTAATCACAAATAAAGTTCAGCTGTTCGAGTAGGACTGAAGTTCCTGACATTTTCGTAGTTGCATCTCAGAGCAAAAGCCATGGCCTGGAGAGAGCTTCCAAAGCATCAGAGGGATCTCCTTGTTGAAAGGTATCAGTCAGGGGAAGGATACAAAATATTTTCGAAAGCATTAGATGTACAGTGGGGAGAACAAGTATTTGATACACTGCTGTTTGTGCAGGATTTCCTACTTACAACGCATGTAGAGGTCTGTCATTTTTATCGTAGGTACACTTCAGCTGTGAGAGGCGGAATCTAAAACAAAAATCCAGAAAATCACATTGTATGATCTTTAAATAATTTGTCTAATTTTTTTACATCACAAATACCTGGCATTTTAACAGGGGTGTGTAGACCTTTCATGTCACTTTACTGTACTGCTTACATCTTCTTTTTGTAGCTCTACCATATGAACACAAACGTAAGTTGTGAATGCGTTTGTCTGTGGGTGGGGATGTGCAGGCGTGGTAATGTGGGCTGGTGTGGGCAAGGCACCGGGCAATGTTAATAGGAGAATACATTTTTGGTCTGAGAGAACTTTGGTCTGAGGGAACTGAGAGACTTTCGGTCTCATTATTTCAACCAGTCTGTTTTAGTGTTGGGTATCATCAAACTACTAACAAGGTTTAAAGCAGGCTCTAATGTTTTGAACATGAAGAACTTCCTAGAGGAATTTAATCTGCCCTCCCAGATGATTCAGTCTTCATAAATGCAGAGACCTCGCTCATAGAAATACAAGATACAATCCAATAGATTGCCCAGATGCTTGGTCCAGAAGGGTTTTTCAGTGAATTTAATAAGGAATTCTACAATGTTTTTTTGCACTACTTACACAGAATGGTACAAAGTGGCACTTCCATCTACTCAGGATTAGATGTTCATACTGCTGTCTTTAAAGGGGATAGAGATCCAGAAAAGGTAGGCTTATTTGAAAATGCTTTTGAGCCTACCTGTGCAGTTTTACCAGGACTTGGTAAATTAGGTTTTACGTAATATTATTGAGGGAAACAACTTTCAGATACCTACAAATTAAGAGACTGTTCGAGAAATATAGAGTTTTTCTGTTTAAGACATGTTTAAAATGACCTTATGCCCCACATCAACTAAATGCACGACTATTTTCTATAATGCAATCTCTCAAACCGTTATGGCAAGATGGGAGGAGCTAGGCACTGAAATAGCCATGACAGACAAGAATGACTGAGATCAGTCATACCTGTCAAAAACTGAATATACAGGTGCTGGTCATATAATTAGAATATCATCAAAAAGTTGATTTATTTCAGTAATTCCATTCAAAAAGTGAAACTTGCATAATGTATACAGTCATTCCACACAGACTGTGTCAGCTCTTTGTGTGCAAGGAGGAGCGGATAGCGGAGTCTTTCGTTCTGTTTGTTTTAATGGGAGCTTGACAATGCTCATGATAGTCAGACAATAATACACACAGACAAAGGGAGCAGAGGGAACATATATACTGAGGGGAATGACTGAATGATGATCAGGTGCGCTAGACGAGACAACAGGTGCAGTGAGTTGATGAGATGGGCAATGGTGTCAGAAGGCCGGTGACGTCGAACGCTGAAGCCCGCCTCCTGCAGGGGGAGGATGGGCAGTAGATGGCGTAGTCGTCACAGTACACACCCCCCCCCCCCCCCCGGGGTCGACCCGGAGGGCGCGGAGCAGGACGATCCGGGCCACGGCGATGGAAGTCGCAGAGAAGGGCGAGAGCTAACAAATCCCGCACCGGGACCCAGCTCCGCTCCTCCGGGCCGTACCCCTCCACTCCACGAGGTCCTGGAGGCCCCCAGCCTGGCGCCTCGAGTCAATGATGGTGTGGACGGAGTACGCCGGAGCCCTCCGATGTCGAGAGGAGGGGGAGGGACCTCCCGCACCTCACACCCCTGGAGGGGACCAGCCACCATCGGCCTGAGGAGAGACACATGAAACGAGGGGTTAATACGGCAGTAAGGAGGGAGACGCAACCGATATGTTACCTCGTTGACTCTCCTCTGGACTTTAAAGGGCCCCACAAACCGCAGGCTCAGCTTCCGGCAGGGCAGGCGGAGGAGCAGGTCCTCGGTGGAGAGCCAGACGCTGTCGCCTGGATGATACACCGGGGCTTCCCCGCGGTGGCGATCCGCATAGGTTTTCTGGCGGCGGACATCGAGCCTGAGGCGAGCCTGCACAGCCTCCCATGTGCCCGCTGCCCGCCGGAACTAATCGTCCACCGCAGGGGTAGTGGTCTGACTCGGTGTCCAGGGTGTCAGGACCGGCTTATAACCCAGCACGCACTGAAACGGGGAAATCCCAGTGGAGGAGTGGTGACGGGAGTTCAAGGCATACTCAACCCAAGGCAGAAACTCCACCCACTCCCCAGGCCGGTCCTGGCAGTAGGACCGAAGGAGCCTGTCCACATCCTGATTCACACGTTCCACCTGCCCGTTTGACTGGGGGTGGTAGCCTCCCATACTCTGGATGTGAACCGGGCACCCCGGTCTGACTCAATATCCTCGGGCACCCCATAGTGCCGGAAGACGTGTGTAAACAGAGCCTCGGCGGTCTGCAGGGCCGTGGGGAGACCGGGCAGAGGCAAGAGACGACAGGTCTTAGAAAACCTGTCCACAACCACCAGGATGGTGGTGTGGCTCTGGGAAAGGGGGAGATCGGTTAGAAAATCTACAGACAGGTGGGTCCATGGCCATTGTGGAATGGGTAAGGGGTGCAACTTACCCATAGGCAGGTGTCGGGGTGCCTTACTCTGGGCGCAGACCGAGCAGGAATAGACGTACACCCTCACGTCCTTAGCCAAGGTGGGCCACCAGTACTTAACGGCCAGGGCCCGCATGGTCTGCCCGATACCAGGATGACCGGAGGAGCGAGAGGTGTGGGCCCAGTCCCCAGGCTGGTCCTGGCAGTAGGACCGAAGGAGCTTGCCCACGTCCTGATTGACGCGCTCCACCTGCCTGTTGGATTGGGGGTGGTAGCCTGAGGTCAGGCTGACCAAGACCCCCAAACGCTGCATAAAAGCTTTCCAAACCCTGGAGGTGAACCGGGGGTCCCGGTCAGACACTATGTCCTCGGGTACCCCATAGTGCCGGAAAACACAGGTGAATAGGACCTCCGCGGTCTGTAGGGCCGTGGGAAGACCGGACTTTGGGAGAATCCATGACGTGAAGGGAAATGGTTTTGCTGTGTCTGCCGCTAGTGACCATAAGGATAGGGACAGTACGCTCGGTTATCAAGCCCGACCCTAATGGCCGGTTGTCTAGTGCTCTCACGGGTAGGGGGGTGGAAAGGACCTGGAGGGGAATGTGCGCGCGTAATGTGAAATCCCTGTCGATGAAATTCCCAGCAGCGCCTGAATCTACCAGTGCCTTACACTGGGAGAGCAACGGAAAACCGGGGAAATCAACAGTGACGGTGCAGAGAGTGAGTGGAGAGGAAATCGGTGAATGGGCATGAGCTACCTGGGGTGATGCGGAAGTGCCATGCCTGTCGCCTCTGGAGCCAGAGGAAGAGGGGTAGCGCGGAGCAGCGGAACCGCCCCAGCGCTTAGCTGATCCCCTCTGCCCTCCATCTCCTCGCCCTCTGCCCGGGAGTACGGCCGACCCCAGATCCATGGGGACGGCGGTGTCGAGGTGGTGGGGTGGAACAGCCGGGCCCCCGCTAGGACGTCCTCGGGCAGCCAGCATATTGTCGAGACGGATAGATGTTTCAACCAACTGCTCAAATGAGAGGTTTACGTCTCGACATGCTGGCTCCCTTCAGACGTCCTCCCAAAGGCTACAGCGGTAGTGGTCAAAAAGGGCCTGGTCGTTCCACCCAGAACCCACTGCCACGGTTCGGAACTCCAGTGCGAACTCCTGCGCCGATCTCGTCCCCTGCCGTAGATGGAAGAGTTGTTCGCCCGCCTCTTTCCCCTCGTGTGGATTGTCGAAGACAACTTGGAAGCGGCGGACGAACTCGGCGTAGCTGCCCTGGAAGGGCCCCTCGGTGGCGGTGGCCCATTCCAGGGCTTTGCCGGACAGGCAGGAGATGAGCGAAGAGATCTTCTGGGCGTCTGTCGGCGCAGGATCAATCGACTGGGGTGTGATTTCTACCTGTAACTGGAAACCCTGGCAGCGGTTCGCTGTCCCGTCGTAATCCCGGGGGAGCGGAATGTGTATCGCTCCAACTCCGTTAGGTGCAGGCTGGGGAGGCGGTAATACAGCCGGTGCTGCGGGAGCGGACTGGGCCAACTCTAGGCACTGAACTGCCTGGACGAGGTTAGCCTGGTAGCGCCTAGATTGGCCAGGATGTTGGTGTGGTCCTGTATGTTAGCTTCCTGTTCTGATGATGTTCAAGAACAAAAGTTATGCAACCAAAGTCAGGGGAGAGCCATTTTATTCAGCATGAGACATTGATGTTCCTTTGTGCTTCTCCAAAGAATACAGGAAGTTCCACAGTACTTATAATACAAGGGAGGCGGCCTAGGGTCAAACCCAGCCAAATACCCTCCAATAAGAAAGGCCCAAATGACCCTTGTATGGGTTGTTCCAACATATGGTCACTGGTCCTATCCCTCAAGCCTGTGATAGTTACATGGGCAACTCCTAGCAGGAGGCATAGACAGGACATGTGTTCTATCTATACACCTGTGCTCAAGAGTTAATTAGTACCTCTGTGTTCTGTTGAGTTTCTCAAGCCAACTTTCTCTCATGTATGACCTCCGCAACACCGGACTCTTTCTCGTCTCTGTGCTCCATTCTCTTGGGTGTGTTATTCTGTCAGCTTTTAGATAGAGTCGAAGCAGACTGCGGAGACGAAGAGTTTCTATTCATATGTTTAATAAGGTAAGCTGACTTCTGCTCATCAATGGCGAGACAATAACACACAAAGACAGAGGGAGCAAAGGGAACATTATACTGGGGGGAAAATGACTGGATGGTGATCAGGTGCGCTAAACGAGACAACAGGTGTAATGGGTTGATGATGGGCGGTGGTGTCAGAAGGCCGGTGACATCGAGCGCTGAGGCCCGTCTCCTGCAGGGGGAGGATGGGCAGCAGATGGCGTAGTTGTCACACTACCACACTGGTTAAAACTAACTACTAGCTGGCTACAGTTGTTCTTAACCTGCTTGTCAAGTAGATACAGGACCGTAACCAGAACAAACGTGTTGGACAGGCACGTTGATCCTCCTTACACATAATTATTAGAAACTTCAGCACAATGGATGGAAAGCAAATAATTTTTGCATGCAAGACTGCCAATTAAGGCTATGTAATCGCAAAATAATTACTATATTATTCGAATAAGCTCACCATGAGATTTGGGCTATATGCTATTGTCATTTGAGGTAACCACCCAATATTCATTGTGACAGTGGAATAAAGTGGTTTAACAAGAGGCTTACAAAACACTAATTACAGAAGCATGAATACTTGGTGAATGAAAAAGATGTACTATACCATTATGCAGTATGAAAAGACGCTGCAACACAAACAGACATAGCAAAGCCCAAATTAATGACATTACAGGTACCAAAGAAACAAGAACATACAATCACAATGTTCCTTTGACACTGTAAGACAGGTGAACTTTTCGTAATTGATCGATTGAAAGTGGCACGCAAATCCTTTCCCTGAAGGGCAGCTAGCTGGGGGTTTGGTCGACACTTCCTAACAATTTCTAGGCTTTCTCGAAAAGGTCTTTGCCTGTAAATCCGCCATCAAATCCATTTATTTCCCTCCATTGTGCATTAAAAAACAAAGCCTAAGTGAAGATCTTAACAAAAAATACTAATCACTACATCTAAAAATGGAAATATCACGAAATACATTTTAAATACATCTTAAATGTTCCTACATTACGTCCTAACTAGTTTAACCTCCGTTTGGTAGCTGGCTCTCCGAACACACCACCTGAAAAATTCACATGTAGGCGACTAGGCGAGCTAGAAGGCTGCTGTGTCAAAGGGACTTAACATGGCAAGCTCGAAATTTGATTGGTTGAAGAATGACAATCCACAACATCCTCCCCATTTGCTTCAATTCTATACGCCTCTAGATAGATGTTCAATCGGAGACGTGGAAAATCTGATTGGATAAAAGCTCTAATTTATCTGACCTGCACTGGAAACAGCACAACTGCGGGAGAGAAAAGCAATGAAAGTATGTCAATAGACTGATGGGAACGAATTTTGCAAAATACATATAGCGTTAATGAAAATATATATTAAATTATAAAAAATATTTTCTGATCACTGATCACTATAGACAATACATTTTTACCTACCTTACTTGCATTTTAGTAAAGAAAAATGACGGACCAGCAATACATGATGTCTGGTCTGTCGCATGTGGAATTTCACAATTTGCAACTTATCTGCCGAAGTTTGTTTATCAAACAAGTCAGATACAGGTGACAGCATGAGTTTCTAAGAAACAGGAAGGTAATCAAGATTTGAACTTTTGGTCAGATTGATGAAACGTCTTGTTTAACCATCTTTGGTCGCAGTGACATTTGGTCCCAGAATCCAGTGGAATGAAAACAAACGTGGCTGTGCACGACAGTAATTAGCTAAACAAGCTCAAATTAACCTACATAAAGGTGTTTTTTACTGATCGTATTTGTCCATCACTAAATATATAAGAATCGGAAGGTATTATTATTCACTATCTTTAGTGAAATTGTGAATAATCACATAAATGAAAGCATTGTTAACAAAAAAAAAAGTCAGCGTATATTTTATTGATAAAACAAGTGGAGTGATACTCAGGAAAATAACACATCTTAGATTGTTGCTCAATAATTATACATGGTGTTTATGGGCTGCTGTGGTGTCAATTTTTGTTGTGTCATAATATACAATTCTGGAATTGTCAGTGCATACTGAAATAATGTGCATTAAGAAATCACGCTGAGGGGCCTTCAGTGACTTTTCAAAACATACTTGTGAAACGTTTTAAATCATTTGATGCTATAGAAGTAGCGTACTATTGAAGCGTTTTTCACAAATTCAGAATTGCCGAAAAAACATTAATCCTGACTCATTGTGTCCCAATTGCATATATGTTCCTTGGGAGATGGACTCACCTATTTTCAAGATATTATTTTCAACGGGTTGAGTGTGGTGACCTTCCAAATGTGGGAAACCTCAATGGCGCCTCTGTGTGGTTGAGAAAGAAATATTTGCAGTCATTATTGTCGTATCATTTTTGTTAACATATGCACCAAGTATAAATATTATACCATTATTCTTGTAGGAGAAGGGCGCATCAATGTGCAAAACCATGCCTCCTCACTTGTTCATTGGTCAATAGCATACATTTTTGACATACTGGCCTGGCTAAAATAACTAATCTCTAGATGCCAAATATGATGTGAAAATCAGACATTTGGTGCTACAGGATTACTTTCTGAGTGATTTTCAAAAAAATCCAAAACAGACTTTATGGGTCTGAAAGGCAAACATTTTAATCATGAGGATATACACATATGTACCAATTTTCAAGACTAAGTCACAAGAGGTAGGCATGGTGAGCTTTTAAAAATAGTGACTTTGGGTGCTAGTTACAGCGCTACCATGAGGATACCTGTCATGTCCTGGCTATGCCCTTAGTCATCTTCGCACTTCCCCGGGTGGTGCACCTGGGCTCCTGCGGTCGGCGTTACTAGCTTTCTGAAGTCCTGTGCTTTGTTAACAGACGCACCTGTGTCCTGTTCTGTCATTAATACAGGTGTATATCTGTCTCTTGGTTAGGTAAGGGTTTGTGGGTTATTGTTTTCTGTCGTCTATGTTCCTTGCTGTTAATATTTTCTCTTCGTATATGCTGATTATTCGCTAAGACCTCTGTTTAGATCCAGCATTTTGCTTTGCTCTACTGAGCTTGCCTGCTTTAATAATAATAAACTACAGCAAGTCACTCTCTTGCATCTGGCTCCAATCCTTCCATGTCGGATCGTAATAGAATAACCCACCCAAAAATCATGCAGTCAGCAGGAACATCTGAGCTCTCAGGTGTCACAGCTCGGGTGAAAGAACAAGGGGATATGCTGGTGAGCCTAGACACGGTGATGGACCGGGAATTCCAGGTGGTCAATCGCCTCGAACAGGCCCAGTACAACGAGGAACCTGCCCCAAGTACCACCGCTGCGCCCTTGCTCCCTATTCTACCCTTGGACAGACCTGGAGCTGTTTATCTCGCCCTTCCGCAAGCCTACGGCTGGGCTGCGTCTCATTGCCAGGGGTTCTTACTACAGCTGAATCTGCACTTCACCACCACCGCCCCCACGGCAACAGGGTGCGAGTTAGTGTCGGCACTCATCTCCTGACTCCATGGCCGGACCCTGAAATGGGCACGGTAACAGCTCCCTCGTCGAGGGCTATGAGGCGTTCTTCCGCCTATTCTCCTCGGTGTTCGATCCATCCACCTGAGGGCAGGGACGCGGGTGAACGTCAGTTCTATCCTCGGCAGGTCATCCGGACGGCAAGGGAATTCGCCCTGGAGTTTCGCACCCTAGCCGCATGGTTGAGATAGAATGAGCATGCGCTGATTGACCACTTTCAGTGCGGCCTGTGGGACGATGTCTGGCAGGAGCTGGTGTGCAATGACACCTCGCATAGTGTCACATTCGGTGCAGCCCAGAGTTTATTTAAACCTAGTCCAGATCGGAGGCATGACCAGATGAACAAAGACCGGGACATTGGGTGGGTAGGGGGGGTCAGCAGAGTGGCAGCTGAAATCGTCAGGTATCGTCTTGATCTGCAAGACAACCAGGAGGACTTTGGACAGGGACAGCAACGAGTCTGGTACTCCGCAGGTGTGGGCCAAGACCTCATGTCCTCCTAAGTTTAAAACGATGAAAGACAGGGAAAATAGACCCTACTTCCCCAGCACAATCATTTAGCAGTGTAAGACCTTAAGGCTGAGACAGGGGGTCCAGTGACACTGTGGCCCTATCCAGGGGAGAACCCGGACAGGGCCCACCAGGCAGGAAATCAACCCACCCACAGTGCCAAGCATCAACCAAAGGGACGCCCACCAACAGCAACCATCCTGAATGAGGGCCGAGTATTGCCAGCAGGGCACAGCCCAATTGCACAAGTGTGCAACAGGGAGACAACAACAAGTCAGTGACTCTGCCCCCGAATGGCATTGGAGGGAGGGCATCCCAGTGGCGATGAGAGCCCACCAGGCAAGACAGCAAGGGTGGACAGTATCAGGCCTTTCTGGTCACCTTCACGCCCCTGGGCCAGACTACACTTAATCAAGGACCATGCTGAAGAGATGGGTCTTAAGTAGACACTTGAAACATTTGCACTGAGTCTGCATTTCAAACTTTAATTGGCAAATCATTCAAAACTTGTGGAGCTTTATGAGAGAAGCCCCTGTCCTAGCTGTTTCTTTAGAAATTGTAGATTAAAAGGCCTGTATCTTGCGATCTAAGGTTACGTGCAGGTATGTATGGCTGGATTATTTCAGCAAGATAAGTAGGAGCAAGTCAATGTATTGATTTATAGGTTAACAATAGAACTTTAAAATCAGCCCCAACCCTAACTGGCAGCCAGTGTAAAGAGGCTAGTACTGGAGCAATGTGTTCAGATTTTTTTGTTCTAGTCATGATTCTAGTAGTCGTATGCAGCAATAATTTACTGCAATCTAATTTTAAAGTAACAAAAGCATGGATAATTTTATCTGCATCTGTTTTTGATAGAAAGTTTCTGATTTTTGCAATGTTTGGAAGATGAAAATAAGTAACTCTTGAGATTTTTTATACGTTCATCAAAAGAGAGGTCAGGGTTGAGGGTAATGCCGAGATGTCTTAATTTTTTTTGGGATACGACCATGCAGTCGTCAAGGTTCACAGTGAGATCTGCCAACAAAACCCTTTGTTTCTTGGGTCCTAAAACTAGCATTTCTGTTTTTCTTGAGTTTAAAAGCAATAAGTTCTCTGTTATCCACTTTCTAATATCTGAAACACATGCTTCCAAAGAAGCTAATTTTGGGGCTTTTCCATGCTTCATCGAAATATATAACTGCATGTCATTAGCATTGCAGTGAAAATTAACATTGTAATTCTGGATTACATCACCAAGCATATAAAGTGAGAACAATAAAGTGCCCAGAACCAAGCCTTGAGGAACACCAAAACATACTTTGGATTTGTCAGAGGATATACCATCCACACATACGAACTGATATCTTTCAGATAAATAAGATTTAAACCAGGCTAGAACATTCCCACGTAGCCCAATATGGGTTTCCAATCTCTAAAAGGGCGTGATCAATAGTATCAAAATCAGCACTAAGATCAAGAAGCAACAGGACGGATGTGGAACCTTTGTCTGAGGCCATTAGAAGGTAATTTGTTACCTTTACGGGAGCAGTCTCAGTACTATGATGGGGCCTAAAACCGGAATGGAGCAATTCATAAACGTTATTTGTTCTTAGGGAAGGCATTCAGTTGTTGGGAAACACATTTTTCTAAGATTTTTGAGAGGAATGGGATGTTTGATATTGGCCTATAGTTATTTAATATATCTGGATCCAGATATGATTTTTTTAGAAGAGGATTAATTTCCGCAATTATTTGTGAGTTTGGTAAACATCCGGAGGAAAGGGAGCAATTATGTTCAACATGGGTTGACCTAGCACCGAAAATAGATCCTTAAGTAATTTTGTTGGAATCGGGTCTAGCTGACAATTTGTGGGTTTAGAACTCATTACAAATTTTGTGAATGTGTCGTGCGATACAGGATTAAAAAGCTTGGAAGAATATCAAGAATTCTATTTGTTGTCTGAGAATTTATAGTACAGCTTATGAAAGTCATTGTTTTCGGAGTGAGTGGATTTCTTGTTTTAACAGTAAGTGTAAAGACAATGATCCGTTATTCCAGAATTTACAGGGGAAATTATTAGATCTACAATTTCTCGTGACAGGACTTTATCTAAGGTAGTGATGTGTTTAAGAGTAAATGTATATTTACTGTCATAGATATTAGCAACACCCCCTACTTTTTGGGATGCACGGTGGATATGATCACTAGGATAGCCACAAGGAGAGGCCTCATTTAGTGCAGTAAATTAATCAGGCTTTAGCCATGTTTCACTCAAGCCAATAACATATAGTTTATGATCAGAGATGAATTCATTAAGTGCAATTGCCTTTGGAGCAAGGGATCAACATTAAGGAGTCCCAATTACAGTCATTTTTATTTGTGAATGAGGTGGAGGAAGATTTTATCTTAATAAGGTTGCTATTGTAAGCGCTTTCTTGTTTAATTTTCCTCAGCCTGGAACGAGTCACAGTTGCAATAGGCAAAACTGTACTAACTACTTTGGCTATGCTATCGACAGACTCAACTAATGAGACTCCTGTCAATGTACCTAGATAATAGAAGAGCACCACTCCAGCTAGGATGAAGTCTATCGCTCTTCAGCAGAACAGACCTGACCCTATTTCTGGGCGGGTCCCAAATAGACAGCCAGTTGGTGCCAATGTGAATAACAATATATCTGTACTCTGTATACTTGCCGAGATTTGCGGCTCTGCCCCCGTCAAACAGTGCACGATCGCTGGTTGATACTGCGGGTAATGGAGTCACCGATGACTAAAGTTTTCTGATTTTCCGGGCCACCGGTAGAAAATGCCTGCCGATAATTCCCCCCCCGAAGATGGCTCGGGCCTTGACTCCGACTCCAGTGGGGAATACCTGTTGAAAATCTCATTCAGCTTTAGCAGTGACCCAGGTTTAACTGGTCAACAGCATTTCTTCCCAATGACTAAGAGAAAGTTCTTGCCCGGCTGCGGGAGCGATGCCGGGGGGCTAACAACACGATCATTTCATCCTGATGGCACAGACGCAGTTTTTCCCATTTCTACACTAAGATAATACTTGCCTGAAATTTGCGTCTGAAGCCGAGCCTCAATCTTTAACTGAAGACGACAGTTCTCCTCCGTGTTGTAGCTACCACATTTACAATAGTAAGGGATAATAATGGTACTTATCTTCGGGTGTTCAGGTAGGAAACAGCAAGCAGCGTGCCTACCTGAATGCGTACCAACCATGGAAGTGGGCGGTATGGGTGTCCGGGAGACCAAGAGGAGAGCAATGCACCTTCTTTGGCCAAACGGGGCGTTATGCGGCATATTGCCACCTGTGCCTCTCGGACTTGGGCAGCAGCAGCACAGATAGATTCGGGGGCAGCGGGGAACTTCATAGACGAGACCCTGGCACATGCATTACACATACCTTTCACCACACTGAAGCAACCCCTGCCCATCTGCTCTCTGGATGGTAGACCCCTAGGGTCCGGGTCAGAGCACAAGGCCACCTCCTTGATCGCCCTGACCATGCATCACACACACACACACACGGAGCAGATCTCTTTCTAAGTCATGTCCATTCCCTCTAGTCATGTGGTGTTAGGGCTTCCCTGGTTGTCCCAACATAACCCTTATCTGTCTTGGTCCCGCAGGTCCATTGAGGGGTGGTTGCATGGGTGTCTGGGTATTTTGCTTTGCGCTACTGAGCTTGCCTGCTTCACAAAAAATTTACTCCAGCAAGCCACTTTCCTGCATCTGGCTCCAATCCTTCCGTATCAGACCGTGCCAGTGCTGAATGTAAATCACACTGAGAAATACAGATATTTCTGTACCCCGTTACCCTATTTAGAATCAATGACAGCGAGCAGTCTTTTGTTAAAGTTGTCTAAGAGGCCCTGAATTCTCACAGGTCGTAATGCTGCCCATTCGTCTTGGCAAAATGTCTCCAGATCATGCTAAATCTTTGGTCATCTTGCATGAACAGCATGTTTGAGATTTCCCCAGAGTTGCTCCATAAAATTAAGGTCAGAAGACTGATGGCCACTCCAGTTTCGACCACTTTTTCTGCAGTAACCACTGGAGGAACAACTTGGCCTTGTGCTTAGGTTCATTGTCGTGCGGGAAAGTCCAAAGGCATCCCATGCGCAGCTTTTGCGCAGAAGAATGCCAATTGACTGCCATTTTTTTCTGATAACAATGCTGCATTTATCTTGCCATACTTTTTCACAAGATTCCCCGTGCCGTTTGAGCTCACACCCCGCAGAAAATATCAGTGAGCCAACATGCTTAACAGTGGGGATGGTATTCTGTTCACTATAGGCCTTGTTGATCCCTCTCCAAACAGTGCTTATGGTTTTTACCGTAAAGCTCTATTTTGGTCTTATTGCAAATTAGTGTGCCAGAGGCTGAGGCATGTCAAGGTGTTGTGGGGCATAGTGTAACCAGGCTTTTTTGTGGCACTGGCGCAGTAAAGGCTTCTATCTGGCAACTCGATCATGAATCATTGTATTGTGCTCCTTGAAACAAACACAACCTTTTTCCCCCCCAGAGCAGCCTGTCCTTCTCCTGAGGTTACCTGTGTTTTTTTTGTGTCCTGAACCATTCTTCTGGCAGTTTTGGCTGAAAACTTTATTGGTCTACCTGATACCTGGCTTGGTATCAAGAGACCAACAAATATTCCACTTCTTAATAAGTGATTGAACAGTTTTGACTGGCCTTCTCAAGGCTTTGGTTATCTTTTTATATACTTCTCCATCTTTATAAGGTTCCATTGCCTTTTTACGCAGATCTTTTGATAGTTATTTTCTGCTCCCCATGCTCAGTGCATCCACGTGAGAGCTAAACATCTCATTGACTATACACAGACACTCATTGCAAATTAAAATGCTACAGGTGTGGGAAATTCACCTTTAATTGCCATTTTTACCTGGGGGGGGGGTTGTAATTATTTTCCTCTGAATAAAGTTATGAAAATATAATTTATTATATTTAAAAAAACATGCAAAAAATATTTAACAACGGAATCCCCCTTCCCATGTGAACATGATGACAAACCCAAATAAAGTTGAAGACCTCTGTGAAACATGTTCGGTTTATTGACAGTGTTCCGTTGGAATCTCCAGATTAACAATTAATGTTCAAGGCATCAAACACAACCAAACTTCAGCAGGGGACCCCAAACTTCCCATACCCGAGCTACATTTGCCAGCTCTGACTGGGGGATCTCGAGGCATTCCCAGGGCAGTGTCGAAATATCTCTCCACCTGGTCCTGGGCCTACCCCAAGGTCTCCTCCCAGCTGGATGTGCCTGGAACACCTCCCTAGGGAGACATCCTGGGGGCATCCTTACCAGATGCCTGAACCACCTCAACTGGCTCATTTCAATGCAAAGGAGCAGCGGCTCTACTCAGAGTTCCTCACGGATGACTGAGCTTCTCACCCTATCTCTAAGGGTGACGCCAGCCACCCTTCTGAGAACTCATTTCAGCCGCTTGTACCCACAATCTAGTTCTTTCAGTCGTGACCCAGCCTTCATGACCATAGGAGAGGGTAGGAACGAAAATTGATCGGTATATTGAGAGCTTTGCCTTCTGGCTCAGCTCTCTTTTAGTCACAACGGTGCGGTAACAGTGTGGAAAAGCGAATGCAATACAGTCCCCGCTGCTCCAATTCTCCGGCCAATCTAACCGCCAAAGTGTCTCATGTAAATTTCTGGCTGGTGGATGCATCACAGGCTTCCTTTCGAATAACATGGAGCTTGCAAACCCGAACTGTGTGTTTGATACTTGACACTAGTGCATAAGTACTTAAATATGTGTGACACTGTGTTGTTTTATATATATCTATATATATATCTATATCTATCTATCTATCTATATCTATCTATATATATATATATATATATATATATATATATATAGATAGATATAGATATAGATATATATATATCCATGTTTATATATATCCTTGTTTATATACTTAATACATTTAAATTAGTTATATTATTTTTTGTTCCTAAGATAGCATCCTTCAAGGTGAAAGTGATAGGGAAGCCTGAGCCCACTGTGATGAGGGAGTGCCAGTGGGAATCTGCTATCTGAAGGGACAATTACCTTCCATAAGGATATCAACAAGCATCATGTTCCCAAGGTATAATTGGTTAGCTGTGATGCAGAGATTACATATGACAGGAACTGGATTTACTGTTCAGAAAACTAAACACACGCATATGTACACAATTTCACAATGCCTGAACACTGATCTTTTGTAGTAATTCAACTGTTAAGTTCTGTACCTGTACCTACTGTAACTTGTTGGATTTCAAGGTTTCATTGAAAAATGTAAGTTTGAATAGACTTTCCCTCTGCACTTCTCTCAGTTTAGTGCTGTTTTCTTTAAACTTTATGATGAGTTAATGTGACCATCATGTTAAATCCAGTGAATGTTGGAATTTGTTCCATTTCCCTTGCTATTTAAGCTTGAGAAAAATGTCTCAAATCAGTGAAATGTAAACAAAGAGGGTTGGAACAGGAGCAATTGACTCTGAAAGCACCCCATCAATTAACCACAAGTCCATGCCATCTCATGGTCATCATCACTAACAGCAATTCATACATCATGTGGAAAACAAAACTGAAAAAACAAAATACACAGCACACACTTGTTTTATCTCTAAATGTTCGGAGGTGGATTTAGGGCTGTCTTCAGAACAAGCCAGAGAGTTTAAATAGCTATTATAAAGCAATTAACTTGTGGGTGTCGACATATGCATCTCCCGTTGCCATCTGTTTCATGGGTTAGAGATTATTTTCATCACATTTAAAATATCTGTATACTGTATATATCTACAGCCCAACACTGCCTCTTGCTGCCTGTTTGTAGCACTGAACGGCAATAATTCAAGGACAAAATATTCTTGAATATGTTGCCCCTTTGCAGCCTAATCTCTATTTCTAAAGTTAACTGTATGCCATAAAAGGATCAAAACACTTGCTTTGAGAAATGTTGCCGAGCACCAATTCTGCTGAAATTATTGTTACAAATAAATAAAAAAGATATCTTCCTGTCAATACTTAAGATGGATTCCAGTAGGAATCATGCATTTATTTGCAGGCCAATACCTTGTGGGTAGTGACAAAATGCAGGTAAAGTTTCAGGTAAAGGTAACGTTTTTTTTAATAAGTGCATTATGAAGGATATGAAGGTTTTTCAAACATGACTTTCTGGCTACTGTTCTCTGATATTAATTTGACAGCATGGTGTACTTTGACATCTGATTTGAATATTCCATGAGCTAGTGGGGCTGCAAGACTTTAAAAAAATAAGGCCTTACTGGATATGTAAAGTACTGAGACTTGTACATTACAATTATTGTCTAGGAATTTAAATGATTGAAAATGAATTACCGTTCTATTGCCATCTCTTTGTCATTAGCAAATACAGTCTTGGTATGTAACACTAGAGTTCACTTGAAAGGGCAATGTATACTGGGAAATAATATTGTAGGTGTGGATAAGTATATTACACAGTTCTTTTAGGCAAATACAACTCAAATCTGGACCCCTTTTTGAGTGGTATTATTAAAAAATATTTGTGCATGAATTCTTAAAAATATAAGTGGTATGCAATGAAAATATATATATATTGCCATTCAAAAGGAACTAGCAAAATGAATAGGAAATATTCCAATCAGCCATAAGATTATGACCACTGACAGTGGGTGGGATCTATTAGGCAGAAAGTGAACATTCTATCCACACAGTTGTTGTGTTAGAAGCAGGAAAAATGGGCAAGCGTAAAGATCTGAACAACTTCGACAAGGGCCCAATTGTGATGGATAGAGGACTGGGTCAGAGCATCTCCAAAACTGCAGCCCTTGTGGGATGTTCCTGTCTGCAGTGGTTACTAACAATCAAAAGTTGTCCAATGGAGGAAAAGCGGTGAACTGTTGACAGGGTCATGGGTGGCCAAGGCTCATTGATGCACGTGGGGAACGAAGGCTGTGGTCAGATCCAACAGACCAGCTACTGTAGCTCAAATTGCTGAAAAGGTTAATGCTGGTGCTGATTGAAAGGTGTGAGAACACACAGTGCATTGCAGTTTGTTGTGTTTGGGGCTGCGTAGCCCCAAGATAAATCCGGTTGCCCATGCAGACCCCTGTCCACTGCCTAAAGCGCCTATAATGGGCACGTGAACATCAGAAATGGACCACGGAGCAATGGAAGAAGGTGGCCTGGTCAAATTGCTGAAAAAGTTAATGTTTCTATTGATATTTGTGACCTTACACACTCTCCTGAATGTTTTGTACATGTTTTCTGCATTAACCTACTTAAGGTCTTACCATATTCCAATGTACTCCAAGTACAATATTTTTTACCTTATGCAAATTATTATTTCTATTATAATTATTTACAATACAAATATCCCAATTGACCACTACCAAAGCTCCCACAGACCATTACAGTGCCTCCACCATGCTTGACAGATGCTATCAAGCACTCCTACAGCATCGTTTCATTTGGTCTGAGCCTGATGAATGTTCTTCTTTGTGAACACCTCAAACTTAGATGTGTTTGTCCATAATTTTTTTTTGGTTCTTCCTCTGTCCAGTGTCTGTGTTCTTTTTCCTATCTAAGTCTTTTATTTTTATTGGCCAGTCGGAGATATGGCCAATAAAAAATAGCTTTTCTTTCAAAAACAAGAACATTTCTATGTGAACCCAAATATTTAAAGTATATGTTTAACAAGCACTAAATACACAAGTACTGCTAACTTTTATGAAACTTATAAGTATTGAGGCAGCTGACAGCCTGAGTTCTGTGAACGTATTCAGGTTTACAGTGTACGAATAAATCTGAGCAATAAATCTGAGCAACTACTCCAAAAATATAGAAATACAGTACATCCTTTTAAAAACAGAAACATTCTCGGTATTGTGCTGCAGGTCCTTAAGATGTACCTTGGACTTGTTGTCCTCAATTTTATTAAGAGGATTTTTTGTGCAAGCGAATGCTTAAGTAAACTTGTCTTTTAATGGGGCAGTAAGTAGTTACTTCATCCATTTTGAGACATAAAATGTACCTATTTATTATAGAAGAATACAAAATGTGTCTTAGGTGTCCAATATTTTACTGATGATATGACAGAGGACAGAATCAGACAGATTAATTCTGGAGTGTACAGGGATATATTGACTGCTCAGATTCAGCCAAATTCAGTAAATTAGATTGGACGGTGCTTCACTTTACAGATGGACAATGACCCATAACATACGGCAAAAACAACCCAGTTGTTTTTTTAAGGCAAAGATGTGGAATATTCTGCAATCACCTGATCTCAAGCCGATCAAGCAAGGAATTTCACTTGCTGAAGTGAAAACATAGAGGCAGAAAGACCAACAAACAAACAACAACTGAAAACAGCTGCAGTAAAGGCCTGGCAAAGCATCACAAAGGAGGGAACCCAGCATTTGGTTTTATTTATTTATTTTGGACTATTTGTCCAATTACATTTGAGCCCCTGAAATAAGGGGACTGCGTATAAAAACGGTTGCAAATAATAAACGTTAAATATTATATTTTTGTTCAACCCTTAGAATTAAAGCTAAAATCTGCACTTTAATTACATCTTGGTTGATTTATTTCACATCAGTTTTGGTAGTATACAGAGGCAAAATTATGAAAATTGTGTCTGTGTCCAAATATTTCCAGACCTAACCATATATTCGCTTTCTAACCTTTGTCTTGTTGGGTATTTCAAAAGTATCCTTGCAGGCAAGAAGGAAGAGAAGAAGCCTCCCACGGAGGAAGAAATGCTGAAGATCCTCTCTGGGGAGGACAAAAAGTACTACGAGAGGCTCTGTGGTAAACATGGTTTTACAGACTTCAGAGGCATCCTCATGAAGCTCCAGGGAATGAAGAACAAAATGGAAGTGGAGGTGGGCCAGCAACAATGCCTGGAATTGGAAAGAATGTGTTAGAAATATATTTGTGTGGACCTGTGTAGCTTAGTTGGTAGAGCATTGTGCTTATAACATTAGGGTTCCAAGATTGATTCCCACAGTTGGTCAGTATAAACATTTACGCTTCCATTTTTAGAGGATATTTAATTGAGCATACAAATCTATTTTCCAAGCAAGACATGGTGAAAATATTAGCTAAAACCGTTTGAAAACAAAGTAAAACGTGAAGCACGCACTTCAGTTCAAAGCATTAATTCATACATTTGAAGTACCTGTAGAATACACTGCGTGCACAATTATTTGGTAAGTGAGTATTCTGATCGTGTCATTATTTATATGCAAATTTTTTTCAATCCAAATTATATAAACTTTAATGCTCATTGGATTGAATCATTTACAGGTGATATTTACTGTTGTAATGAGGGAGGGTGTGGCAACACTGAATTACACCTTTTATCACGGAGTGCATAATCATTAGGCTGCTCCATTACCTCAGGTAATGTGAGCCAAAAAAAATAGATTTAACTGACACTGAAGTCAACATTTTTTTAATGCTTTTCAGAGGGATGTAACACTCTTGAAATAGCTAAACTATTGATGCATGACCACTGGACAATCAAAGGTTTAGTTGCGAATATCAACTCGGATGCAAGAAATGCATGGAGAATAAATATGCAAATTAACTGCAAAAGACTTGTGAAGAATTCAATGTGAAGCTACCGGGAACCCATTCTCCTCCAGTGCCATCATTTTCCAGAACTGCACCCTACCTGGACAGTCCAAAAGTATAAGGTGTCAAGTGCTTAGAGACATGGCCAAGGTCAAGAAGGCTGAAAGAATTAATAAGATCTGAAATGTACTGTATAGATTGGGCTAAGAAATACCTGAAGACATATTTTTCAAAGGTTTTATGGACAGATGAAATGAGGGGTACTGGTATGGGCTGCTATCATTAAGGACGAGGTAGTTGGACCTTTTAGGGTTGAAGATGGACCGACACTCAACTCCCAAACCTACTACCAGTTTCTGGAAGATACTTTCTTCAAACAGTGGTACAGGAAGAAGTCCTTAGCATTCAAGAAGGCCATGATCTTCATGCAGGACAATACTCCATCACATGCATCCAAATACTCCACTGCTTGGCGAGCCAGCAAGGGCCACAAAGATGCCCAAATAATGACCTCCTTCTCCTGACTTGGGCCATTGTCAAACGTGAGATTTACAGTCAGGGAAGACAATACACCTCTTTGAACAGCATTTGGGAGGCTGTGGTTTCTGCTTCAGCAAAAGTTGATCTTGAACAGATCAAGAAACTGTCAGACTCCATGGATGGAAGGCTCATGACAGTTATTGAAAAGAATGGAGGTTAGGTTGGTTACTGAATATTTTTGAAAGGACAAATATTTAAATTAATTGTTATTTAGTTTTACTTATTTGTTACACATAATTTTGAATAATTATGTGAGTTGGGAGAATTAGTTGCCGAATGATCTTTCCCCTGAAAAAGATCAAAACTCAGTTTTCCTTTGTTAAACATTTAATTCTATTTTTTGACTAATTGCATTGTATTTGTTCAACAATAGAATACATCTTGAGGAATAAGATTTGCCTAATAATTGCTCACGCAGTATAAATGAGAAATTAGGTCAAAAGAGCTTTGCTATATGCCTTATTCTCGGACAAGGGGCTGTAAATAGACATAAAGCAATGCAGTGGTATAAGGTGTCACATACTGCATTTGATAGTTTAATATAAACAACCCTGTTCATTATATAGAGCAAGATAGGATATAATGTAATCTAGATATAGAATGAAATATGATGGGAGGAAATATTATGTAATATTATGTAACTTTGCCTCCCGCAGATGGTGAAGTTTTTGAAGCTGTTGGAGGATATCATTACGAAGCCAGATACTAATGTCATCTTTGACACCATCCTAGTGCTCAAAGACCCTAAATCTAAGATGCAGTGGTTTCTTGTAAGGTATAATGGTTTCTTTGAACATACACAGATCAAGAGAGTAGTGAATATCTGTAGTGTGTGCATGTTTTCATGTAAAAACATTGTATATAATATGGGTATGTATGTGATTTTTTTTTTTAATTACTATACAGTGCTTATTAAATATAAAAACGTCCTTAAATACAGGATTGGTATGCTAATGATGGATACTGGGGGTCTGAAGCCTTGGCGGTTCTAATGTTAGAAAAATCTATGAATGAAATCTGTGAAAATATTTGGATAGATACAGTGGGGAGAACAAGTATTTGATACACTGCTGATTTTGCAGGTTTTCCTGATTACAAAGCATATAGAAGTCTGTCATTTTTATCATATGTACACTTCAACTGTGAGAGACGGAATCTAAAACAAAATCCAGAAAATCACATTGTATGATTTTTAAATAATTAATTTGCATTTTATTGCGTGACATAAGTATTTGATACATCAGAAAAGCAGAACTTAATATTTGGTACAGAAAGCTTTGTTTGCAATAACAGAGATCATACGTTTCCTGTAGTTCTTGACCAGGTTTGCACACACTGCAGCAGGGATTTTGGCCCACTCCTCCATACAGACCTTCTCCAGATCCTTCAGGTTTCGGGGCTGTCGATGGACAATACGGACTTTCAGCTCCCTCCAAAGATTTTCTATTGGGTTCAGGTCTGGAGACTGGCTAGGCCACTCCAGGACCTTGAGATGCTTCTTACGGAGCCACTCCTTAGTTGCCCAGGCTGTGTGTTTCAGGTCGTTGTCATGCTGGAAGACCCAGCCACAACCCATCTTCAATGCTCTTACTGAGGGAAGGAGGTTGTTTGCCAAGATCTCACGATACATGGCCCCATCCATCCTCCTCTCAATACGGTGCAGTCGTCCTGTTTGCAGAAAAGCATAACCCGAAGGATGATGTTTCTACATCCATGCTTCACGGTTGGGATGGTGTTCTTGGGGTTGTACTCATCCTTTTTCTTCCTCCAAACACGGCGAGTGGAGTTTAGACCAAAAAGCTCAATTTTTGTCTCATCAGACCACATGACCTTCTCCCATTCCTCCTCTGGATCATCCAGATGGTCATTGGCAAACTTCAGATGGGCCTGGACATGTGCTGGCTTGAGCAGGGGACCTTGTGCGATGCAGGATTTTAATCCATGACGGCGTACTGTGTTACTAATGAGACTGTGGTCCCAGCTCTTTGAGACTGTGGTCCCAGCTCTCTTCAGGTCATTGACCAGGTCCTGCTGTGTAGTTCTGGGCTGATCCCTCACCTTCCTCATGATAATTGATGCCCCACGAGGTGAGATCTTGCATGGAGCCCCAGACCGAGAGAGATTGACAGTCATCTTGAACTTCTTCCATTTTCTAATAACTGCGCCAACAGTTGTTGCCTTCTCACCAAGCTGCTTGCCTATTGTCCTGTAGACCATTCCAGCCTTGTGCTGGTCTACAAATTTATCCCTGATGTCCTTACACAGCTCTCTGGTCTTAGTCATTGTGGTGAGGTTGGAGTCTGTTTGATTGAGTGTGTGGACAGGTGTCTTTTATATAGGTAACAAGTTCAAACAGTTGCAGTTAATACAGGTAATGAGTGGAGAAAAGGATGGCTTCTTAAAGAAAAATGACCTGTGAGAGACGGAATTCTTACCGATTGGTAGGTGATCAAATACTTATGTCATGCAATAACATGCAAATTAATTATTTAAAAATTATACATTGTGATTTTCTGGATTTTTGTTTTGTGTCTCACAAGTGTACCTATGATTAAAAATGACAGACCACTACATGCTTGGTAAGTAGGGAAACCTGCAAAATCAGCAGTGTATCAAATACTTGTTTTCCCCACTGTATATGTCAACTTAGCACATCTGGACACACCTGCTTTTTATCCCACTCTTCTTGGCAAAAGAGCTCAAGATCTTTCAAGATCTGTCAAATTGTAAGGGGATCTCCTGAGCATAGTCCATAGATGTTCTATAGGGTTGAGAACTGGGCTATTCCAGGACATCAATCTCCATTTTTGCAAGCTATTCTTCTGTTGATTTGGCTGTGTTCTTGAGATCTTTGTTGTGTTGAATGGTGAATTCCTTGTTTAACCTCTGCTTTTTGGAAAAGGAAAACAATATATCTTGATGTTTCATAGTCCCCTTTGCCATGACCAGCCCCTTCTCCCTGGTGAAGAGAAGCAGCGCATTTGATGCTGCCACCATTATGCTAGGTATTGTGGAAAGTGTATATATCTCTACGCAAATTTCAACCTATGCGTATGCACAGCCTTGCAATTGGAGAAATATCATGCTATTTCGAAAAAGCCGATAAAGGAATGTTAAATGAAACCCATGGGAAAAATCTTATCAATAAAAATATGAATGGCCTACAGGAATGCGCAAACAGTTTTCTGCAACATTTTAGGCCTATAGGCTGCGGATGTAGCAAGCGTCAAAACCCTACAGCTTGGAGCTGATCCAAAACTGTTAGGACTAATAGGTTGTAAAACGTAGCATGTTCAGTTGGCATATCCATACAGTTTCAAAACAGGCAAACAATAGCCCCATATGCATGTACATATTGCAACACATTCAGCATTGCATATTTTACCTTACACTACAATTACTTAAAGATGCTCACTTTTACGACGTAAAGGTTCTTTGTGTTTTTGAATAAGCTACAGCGTTATCACACATATTTTATACACATCTCTTCGTCCATCTTACACATCTGCTGAATAAGCACTATACTATCCCTCATCTGCTCGGTACATATTCAAAGGCCTTATTGACCACCTCCTTTTGCATCTTCTCTCTGACTTTATACTTAACTGTATAGAAATCAGTCCTACCAACTCATCGTCCTTCTCCTCGTCCTCAATTACTTTTACATGTTCTCTCAAACTTGCCATTCCAGATCGAGCTAGATAGGAATTATATTGTTTACCAACTACACAGTAACTTCTGTGAAGTAAAACAGACCACCTTTTTTGTTTTACACTGCCATGGAGTGCAAACAATATAATGGCTATCTACACAAAAAGGCCACACAACTATAAATGCTGAGCACATCTCCACACATGACATTAAGAATGCTGAACTGCAGAAGTATAAACCAAGCTTTATGGTCTCTGCCCAATGAACGTTTACAATGACTCATATAAGGAAGCCAAAATAGCCCTACTGACTATGTAATTTCTGAAGATACCCTCAGATGTGTCATGTTCAAATATTTTAAGATTTTGATCTTATGCATCACTCGGTACCCTTTATAACAGATATTGATGATCCCTCCACCTGCAAACCTTCCTGGGACAGGAGTCACCATCCTGCATTTCATCATTGGAGATGCTTATTTTCCATTGCATGTCAATCTGATGAAACCCTTTCAAAGTAAGCAATTGTTTATTGATATTATGAAATATATGGAGGGTTAAATCATAAGCAGAAAAAGTGTTTTAGAGTAATTATAGGTAGTGGGTTTTTGAGTTATATTATTTTAATTTTCAATATATATTCTGCTTTACCAGGGGCCAATATGGACAGCAGCAAGAGGTTCTACAACTATCGACATTCATCGGCCAGGCATGTGATCGAGAACAACATTTTGTATCATGGTCACAAGGTAGAGAATTCCAGGCAGACGGTTGTAATTTCTACCAGACAAATGAACACATGTTGTAAAGGCCTGTGTTGCACTGCAAACTTATCTGGCCTAGACAGATGCTATACTACCTACGTTTTGAACAATGGTGTTTTGAACAATGGCGTGGCAGACCCGGAGGAGTGGAGAAGACAGGTCACAGAGGGAGGCATCTTGGCTGACGCAGGGAGAGCCTCTTGAGCTTCATGTCTCCAGAGGGATCTGTGCCGTGGCAGGATATGGTGCTGATGGCTGGCCTACTGAACTCTTAGTGAATTATTGACATATAGTATACTTAAACAAAACCTCATTATTTTGTCAAATATTTGTATATACAATTTGAAATGTTACAATCAAGCATTGCAAACAGTAAAAAGAGCAGCCTACATAAAACTTGATTGTGCACATTTGAACAAAATGATGCAATTTCTCTGCATTTTAAATAAAACATATAAATTAAATCAAACAATATTGAAATGAATAACTCAAAATGTCAGCATCCATGAAGTGTGCAAATCATTTTCACTCAAATCACCATCAAAAGTTATTTAGCCATTTTGAAAAAAGGGTACGGTAGCCACATCAGTGAGTGTATTCATTTTCTTTGGTGCTCTCGAGGAGAATGAAGAGGAGTCGAGGGAGGATGTACTGTACCTGGAGAGACAGTCCTAAGTTGTTTTTGGTGGACAGGTCTTTGGTAATTTGATGTGGCAGGTGCTAATGATGGTTTATCCTCAAGTTATATTTGAGTCCAGGTCAGTTTCAGGTGACTCAGTTTCAGATTACTCAGCTCGTTCACATACACAGAAATATAGTATGGGTCTGATTTATCAATGGAAGCATGCATATGTGTTTTGTATGACAATAATTTTGTGCGCATGCAAGTCATTGGATTTCTACAAGAATTTAGTTGTGTATCAAGCATATGCAAGACTGATACATGAGGTGTCACACCCCGTGATTCGCGCGTCGCTGAGCCATGATCACTCTGGATCATCATCCACCCCTCACCTGTTCCCAATCCGCAATCACACACACCTGTTTCCACTCACCTCCTCCCCTGCAGTATATCTACAGTCCACTGTCGTATCTTCCCTGCCGGATCACTGTCTCTGCTTGCATGCCTTTTCTCACGCTTCTCAAACCAATGTTCTTTTTTCCCGTGCTCCGACCTTCCGCCTGTCCCCAATTACTATGCCTGTTCCCTGCCTGTACCTCCGCAGCCAGTCAGAGTTCCGACCTCTCGCCTGTCCCGGATCACTCTGCCTGCTCCCTGCCTGTACTTCAGCCGCCCGCCCGTGAATCGACCTCCTGCCTGTCCCCGACTACTCTGCCTGCCACTCGTCGGTACTGCAGCCGCCTGCTCGTGCATCAACCTTCTGCCTGACCCCGACTACTCTGCCTGCCAGTCACCCTCTCCCAGTTTGCGCTTGGGTCCCTACCCCCAGTCCAGACATGAGACCCCTGAGCCTTTTGAAATTGTTGGACATGATATGTCTCATTTTCAGTCTTTACATAATTTAAATAAAAATTGCATTACTCCAGTGTTTTTGTCAGTCATTGTATGGATGGCATGTGTCATTTGTGGCGTGTTCCTGAGTCACCTATCCTGGGCCCCCCAGCCATTCCATCTATTAGATATAATGGCAGGTGTGCTTGCTATGGAATACATCTATTAGATGGAATGGCTGGGGGTCCCAGGATAGGTTTGGGAACCATTGCTCTAGACAAGCTAAGCCCTATTTGTGCACGTGTTAAAGCTAAAGGGAAGTAAAAGACTTACATCTGATGAAAGGCAATCTCTTTCATTGGATGCTTCTTTTTTCTTGGAAAGTGTTTTCTTGATTCTTTGTGGGAACTTGTCCGAGGAACTTTCAACATCAGTAGAGCTTTTGTCTATATCACTTTTGGAAATGTAAACTGGGTTCACAACTGCAATTGTTTTTACATGATTGTAGACATTTATTTTGATGGTAGTCTTAAACATTACTTACACTCAGTGTACTTGATTGTCTGTAGTTGGACATCCCGTTCTTAATCAAACCCTTTTTCAGTACACTGAAATGTAAGCTCTGTGTGTGCTTAACCATGCATTCCTACCCTCTACCTCACTTGGACAGTTGTAACACTGTATCAGTGCGTTCCAAAATCTACACCGCTCAAACAAGTAAAGGGAACATCTAAATCACACATCTTTATCTTGATTAATGAAATATATGAAAGCTTAAAACCCTTGCTGTACATTGTGTAATGCTTTGACAACAAAATGATGTAACAACGGTCAATGGAAACCAAAATCACCAACCGATTGAGGGCTGGATTCAAACTCATACCGAAAATCAAAGTAAACAACTGGAATCACAAGCTGTTCCAACTCAATGTGACTCAGTATTGTGTATGGCCCCCACATGCCTATATGCACTCCTGACAAGGTCTGGGCATGTCCCTGATGAGATGGTGGATGGTGTCTTGTGGGATCTCTTTCTTGACCAGGATCAGGGCATCAGTGAGCTCCTGGAAGGTCTCTGGCACTATTTGGTGGTGTTGGATACACCGATAAATAATGCCCCTGATGTTTTCAATTGGATTCAAGTCAGGGGAGCATGAGGGCTAGTCAATGGCATCAATGCCTGAATCATCCAGGAATACCCTACACACTCTGGCCACATGAGGCCGGGCACTGTCCTGGATCAGGAGGAACTCGGGCCTACTGCACCAGCGTAAGATCTGATGATTGGTTTGAGGATTTCATCCCAGTACCTAACAGCAGTCTGGGTACTGTTGGCTAGCATGTGGAGGTCTGTGCCACCCTCCAAGGATATGCCTCCCCAGACCATCACTGACCCAGCGCCAAACTGGTCAGGCCCGATGCTTTTGCCCGCAACATAACATTCACCATGGTGTCTCCAGACTCTTTCACATCTGTCACGTACTCAGCGTTAATCTGCTCCCATCTGTGAAGAGAAAGGGGCGCCAATGGTAGACCTGCCAATAATAATTCTGCATAGTGCTGGGCTGTGAATTTATAATTTTGTTCAGTGTATTTGTACTGTAATCGTAATACACTCTTTATATATTAAATTTGGAATTAATTTAGAAAGGGTCAAAATCCAGTTCCATCAACCTCAATGAAGGGCTCTATCAGCCCTTTGAACATCTAAAGGTGTATCAAATTGTACTAACTATTTTCATATCAGGAGCATAAATTTTGTGCTGAATCCACAACGAATTTGCTCCTGCTTGCCTCACAACATCAGAAACAAAGAATTGGGGAATTATCTCTGTTAGCTTCCTGTTCTGATGATGTTCAAGAACAAAGTTATGCAACCAAAGTCAGGGGAGAGCGATCTTTATTCAGCATAAGACGTTGATGTTCCTTTGTGCTTCTCCAAAGAATACAGGAAGTTCCACAGTACTTATAATGCAAGGGAGGCGGCCTAGGGTCAAACCCAGCCAAATACCCTCCAATAAGAAAGGCCTAAATGACCCTTGTATGGGTTGTTCAAACATATGGTCAGTGGTCCTATCCCTCAAGCCTGTGACATTTACATGGGCAACTCCTAGCAGGAGGAATAGACAGGACGTGTGTTCTATCTATACACCTGTGCTCAAGAGTTAATTAGTACCTCTGTGTTCTGTTGAGTTTCTCAAGCCAACTTTCTCTCA
>JACXGJ010005356.1:0-39522 GCA_016801105.1 Esox niger
ATTGATCTGGCAGGGGTAAAATGGCAGGGAGGTGTATATGAATGGTTGGTGATTAGGAGACTGGGAACAGGTGTGTGAGTAGGTGATTGGTGACAGGTGCGTGCGTTAGGTGCGCACTGGGTTTCTGGAGCGCAGGCGCACTGCATCTCCGGAGCGCGGGCGCCCTCTGTTGCTCGCCTGCGGAGGCGGAGACGTGACATTTGGGACGCCCTCAGATCAAAATTCAGCTCTGTAAAAAATGTACAGACCCCTGCACCTTTTTCTTACCTTTCCAAAAAACTCAAAAAGGAAGGTTTTGAGTGTGGAACAGAAGCGTTCAATTTGCAGTGGTCTCTTGATTTTAACCCTTCTATACCTCACTAAAAACCTTCCTTTCCAACAGGAAAAAGATACAATGGTCTCTTAATATCTTCTGGTGTTGTAGTTTATTGCATGACTACTGCCTAATTTGGAGGGTTTTATGCATTATTCCCTGTCAGAGAGAATGTTTCCTACCTTGAACGGAAAGCTGAGCTTTTAGAGTCTGTATGTTCTGAATAGCACAGCTAATAGGTCCACTGTCATTTCTCCAGACATTTTGGATGACAAACTCCCACCGGTCTGTGTCAGCGATGGAGTAGTTGAAAGCTTTGAAACGAGGGTCATCCTCCAACACACCATGCTGTCTTGTAATGGTGAGGACCACAACATTTTTAAGTATCCACGACATTGACACCCAGGATTCAGACAGGCTAACATTAAAGCGGGCATCAGAACCCTGCAGCACATTCGCATTTTGGGGCTCCAGCGTAGGGCCTCCTAAGGCTGCTGAAGAGGATATGGATAGAGAAGAGAATATGAGCATTACTAGTGACATGTTGGATGTTTGATATATACACACATTCTTTTTACAAGTTTTATTTAACGGAAAATGTGCTTTTTATAAATGCTTGACTTTTCTAGGGTGTTCCCTAGAAAACCCTGTCATTTTAATTTCATTAAATGTTTCTGTTGTTCGATTTTCCTCAATTATCTCCGATTTTAGAAGGCTGGGAATCTGACGGCACTATGACCTCCTGTACCCATATCTCCCAAACTGCACCATAGATGACACGGCAATCCCTGGAGACAGGTTTGTCTTTCAGTTTTGATTTCCGATCACCTTCTCTGTTTTAATAAAATTGTTCTGTGTTCATAACAGTTATTTTTCACCCAGAAATGGTTGCATACAAATAAATGCAGAATTTCTACTGGACATTTACTGATCTAATGGAAAAGCTGCACCCTCCCTCTCATTAATGTCACTAAGAGACATGGCAAACGCCTACCCAATCTGTCAAATGTATAAATAATGTCAGATAAGGGAAGGGAAAATTACCTTCATTTCCTTGTTGTAAAATGTTTTTGTTAAATTAAAGTAAAAGAAAACAAGCAGTAAATAGCTTAAAAATATATTGTGTCATTTAAATGGCTTTTGATAATTCTTTAAAATATGAATAGATTTCAAATCTGTTTGAAGCTTAAAAGACCAAATGTTTTGAATACAAATTGTTATTGCCACAATTCACCTACCTTCCAGTTGGAGAAAACTTTTGTTGTTTAAATTACTCTATATCAAAAGCAGTCTGATTAGAGAATGATGAAAATATGCAAATCAGTTAAGCTGCATAAAATACTGTGTGCGGTTCTTGTACTTTTTATTCACTAATAATGATTCTCATGGATTCAGAATTATTTCAAACTTTTCCAGGAAATGTACATTTCTGAGCTTGAAATATTTATTTGGTTTCAGTCTATCAAATTCTGTAAATCCGCTTTACTGTTAGTCAATGAAATGTGGTAAGTGTATGTGTACAAGAAATATTCATATTATGTGCACAAGAAATATTCAGCATTCAATATTAATTACCTCCTGATGAATAGAGTAAAAGTAACTTGAAGAAAGGACTGCCCATGTTGCCCAGTTAGCTGTCATGCTAATATTACCATCCTGAAAAATAAAACCAACACAATGGCATGGACATGACCCAAGTCATGAAAATATGTAGATTCACACAGACCTAAGGACTGAAAACTACATTATATTCATGGTGTGTTGTATCAGAAACCTCTCTTTTCACCTAAACACACATTCTCTGATTAATTGCTGAACTGAAACAAAACATATGATTGAAACAAAATATATTTCTGGTTGCAGTCTCATGGATCCATCCATAACACAGTCAATTATGCTTTGCCATAACAACCACATACAAGTTTGCCTTTTTCTTCAGGAAATATTCCATTACTATTTAAATCGAAAGCGCAGTTTTAATAACTTACCTGTTGAAGGTTATGAGTGATGACTAAAATACATCTAAGCTTGATTTCATGTTGATTCAGAGCTAGGAAATAGGATTCCACCTGCTCAGGTGAAACCAGGTGTAACTTAACTTCCGTACTCTTTCTCTCCGAACAGAGACAAAGGTCAACCCATAACAATCCCCTTATCACACACATGCAGGACCCGCCCTAGGAATTTGTTTGCTCCAGTTGAGTAGGGATTGTGGAGGCCCCCAACAACTAGCAAAATATTTTTGTGGCCAATTTTTTAAATGGTGAGGGGCCATTTGTGTTTCAAACATGCCATTGTAAATTCAAATGCAATGCAAATGACTATTCAAACTAAGTTTCTCTAACATACTATTACAGCGTTCATATGTCATCAACAGTTTCAATCAACAACAGGAAGTATAAAGTTATTGAGTATAAAGAGACAATCACATTTACAAATAGTGGCATTGGGGGATGCATACTTTTTTACTGTATATTATGACTACAGAGTTTTTGATAACAATTTATTTTTGAGTCCCAAAATTGTGTCTGTAGATGCTCGATACTAGCTGTGCTTCTCAATCTTTTTTGGACCAGCGCCCCCCTATCCCTTATCCAGGTCCTTTATCGTCCCCTATCAAATTAAATGTAGGCTAGTTGCCCTGAATATTTATTATCATTGATGTTATTAATATTGTTGTTACTATTGTTATCATCACAAATCATCAAAAAAGCTATTTAACGTTCAATTCTTAAACTACAGCAAATCAGAAATGCCAAACAATAATCATTCTTATGAATAATTCCAACAGAAATCAAACTGGCACTTACCAAGGGGAAAAAGCCGAAGGATTAACTTTCAAAGGAAATAAGTTAATAACCTTCTAAAGTAAGTTTGAGCCCTGCATCCGGTTGTATTGCAGTCATGTCTACAAAGACACTTGTATTAAATAGTGTTTTACTGTGCCCCTGGATGCTGGATGCTAAGTTGCTTTCAGGGGAAGTCTGACAGCAGAATATCCCTCTTTTAAATTTGTAATCACTGCAATAACAAGGCATTCACAATGTATCACTCAGAGAAATTAACACTTTCAAAAGAAATAAATACTTCCACGGGAAATACCTAGAAAAAGAACATCAATTTTCCAGAGTTTACACAATAAACACCATGTGGGTTAAATTTTATAGATGACGCTGTTCCAATGAAGGCAGCACGAAGCTGCGCCACAAGAAGCTGACAGGTACACTGAAGAGAAGAGTTATGATACACTGTCTCACACTGTCTTATCCAGTGGCAGAGGTGTAAACTGGCAGGTTTTAATGTTGCAGAGCACAGGTATTTATAAGTAGTTGAAACCTTTAAACGCTTACACTGAAATCTTCAGTGTAAAATTGCCCTAAAACAAACACCCCCCAAGTGCACCTCAACACCCCCCTTTCCAAAATATTGTTTCCAGCATCCCCATTGTCCTTTGAACGCCCCTGTTTTTTGAAACACTGATTAATCAACTGACAATCAGTGACTTATCTACTAACCCAAACCTTCATCCTAACCTTACCACTTATCCTAAACCTAACTCTAAACCTAATTTTAACCTTAGTAAGTAATGGCTTAACAACAGACAGGTTGTTGAAAGTTTCTTGGTAGTATTACTATGTACAGAACATCTACAGATAGAAATTGGGACAGATAGTGTAACCAAGTTGTTCCTAGACATTATTGTGCTTAGATTTTTTGTTGGTGCTGGTTCTTTGGGATTTTAGGCTAGGTATTTGTATAATCACTTTGTGACAACTGTGGGAAAGTGTTTATATAAAATACATTTGCAAATCTTGTGCTATTTGTTCACTCAGTTTCCTTTTGTTTGTTAGTTTTAGATAAAAATCTGTAAATATTCAGTGATACAAAAATGCAGACCTTTGTAAATTAGTAAGAGGACTGTAAGGTTCTGCTTTGTTAGGTTTTGTTTAAGCATTTGTTCTTGAATGTAGCTTGTTCTGTTCAGTTATTTTCCTCTGTTCTTAAATGTAGCCTGTCCTTTTGTTCTGATTGTTTTCACCAGTTTCTTATTATTCTTCGCTAGCACACTATTTTGTTTTCCGAGTTTTGTTGACCCTTTGTTGAGTCATTTTATGTGTCTTGCTTGTCATCGATCTCTGTTTTTGCCTGCCTTGTTCCTGTGGTTGTCTTGTTTGTTTTCCCGCCTCAGTTTCCTCATTAAAACCTTTTTCTTGCCACTTAACTCTGTGCCTGGAGTCCTGCTCAACCAAAATGTGTCAATTACGCTACACTTCCTTTAAATTATGTGAATTCTGCTAAGAGATGTCCTGAACACCAAAGAAGCACTTAATTTTAGAAAAATAGCATAATGGTTTATTTTTTCCAGACCAAGTAAGTGGAGCCGTAGAGTGAATGTCTCTTTTGGGGTGAGTGAGTTCAATCCCCACCCCAGACAAAACTAATTAGGTGTTAGGATTTGTTCAGAAGAAACCTTCGCTGGCTACAAGCTTCAGTAGCTACTTTTTAGAAAATTACAATTGTGTAGGGTAATATTACGATGGACAAACTGCACTGACAATGAACATACTGATTTTCATTTCCACAGCGTAGTTCACATAGAGTAGTGGTTAGCTATTCAACTGTTACATTATGAATGACCATCAACAGTAATATTTGTACAAGAGAACACTTTCGTTCCATTATTAAACATTCTGTTGCCCATGTTATTTTTGCAAAATGTCATGGATGGGGTAAAAGTTGCATTTGTAAACTATACGGAGCTGAACAGTGTACTAGCAAGTTCTGTGGTCATGTAGGAACATCCCCGACCTGCATGCATATAATTAACATTTTGACCCCAGTTCAATTCTCCTCTCAAACCATTCAAATTTTTGTCTCTCAGAAATATTTACCTACTCTGTCCTTTTCAGCCATCACACAACAATGTATAGCCACTATGGTATACAGTGGGGCAAAAAAGTATTTAGTCAGCCACCAATTGTGCAAGTTCTCCCACTAAAAAGAATGAGAGAGGCCTGTAATTTTCATCATAGGCATCCTTCAACAATGAGAGACAAAATGAGAAAATAAATCCTGAAAATCACATTGTAGGATTTTGAAGGAATTTATTGGTAAATTATGGTGGAAAATAAGTATTTGGTCAAAAAACAAAAGTTAATCTCAATACTTTGTTATATACCCTTTATTGGCAATGACAGAGGTCAAACGTTTTCTGTAAGTCTTCACAAGGTTTTCACACACTGTTGCTTGTATTTTGGCCCATTCCTCCATGCAGATCTCCTCTAGAGCAGGGATGTTTTGGGGCTGTCGCTGGGCAACACAGACTTTCAACTCCCTCCAAAGATTTTCCATGGGGTTGAGATCTGGTGACTGGCTAGGCCACTCCAGGACCTTGAAATGCTTCTTACGAAGCCACTCCTTCGTTGCCCGGGCGGTGTGTTTGGGAACATTGCCATGCTGAAAGACCCAGCCACGTTTCATCTTCAATGCCCTTGCTGATGGAAGGGGGTTTTCACTCAAAATCTCACAATACATGGCCCCATTCATTCTTTCCTTTACACGGATCAATCGTCCTGGTCCCTTTGCAGAAAAACAGCCCCAAAGCATGATGTTTCCACCCCCATGCTGCACAGTAGGTATGGTGTCCTTTGGATGAAAGTCAGCATTCTTTCTCCTCCAAACACGACAAATTGAGTTTTTACCAAAAAGTTCTATTTTGGTTTCATCTGACCATATGACATTCTCCCAATCCTCTTCTGGATCATCCAAATGCTCTCTAGCAAACCTCAGACAGGCCTGGACATGTACTGGCTTAAGCAGGGGGACACGTCTGGCACTGCAGTATTTGAGTCCCTGGCGGCGTAGTGTGTTACTGATGGTAGCCATTGTTACTTTGGTCCCAGCTCTCTGCAGGTCATTCACTATGTCCCCCCGTGTGGTTCTGGGATTTTTGCTCACCGTTCTTGTGATCATTTTGACCCCACGGGGTGAGATCTTGTGTGGAGCCCCGGATCGAGGGAGATTATCAGAGGTCAGTATATCTTCCATTTTCTTATAATTGCTCCCACAGTTGATTTCTTCACACCAATCTGCTTACTTATTGCAGATTCAGTCCTCCCAGCCTGGTGCAGGTCTACAATTTTGTTTCTGGTGTCCTTTGACAGCTATTTGGTTTTGGCCATTGTGGAGTTTGGAGTGTGACTGTTTGAGGTTGTGGACAGGTGTCTTTTATACTGATAACACGTTCAAACAGGTGCTATTAATACAGGTAACGAGTGGAGGACAGAGGAGTCTCTTAAAGAAGAAGTTACAGGTCTATGAGAGCCAGGAATCTTGCTTGTTTGTAGGTGACCAAATACTTATTTTACAGAGGAATTTACCAATAAATTCATAAAAAATCCTACAATGTGATTTTTTTTTCTAATTTTGTCTCTCATAGTTGAAGTGTACCTATGATGAAAATTACAGGCCTCTCTCATCTTTTTAAGTGGGAGAACTTGCACAATTGGTGGCTGACTAAATACTTTTTTGCCCCACTGTAACATGAATCTTATATATTTAAAATAATAATTGAATTAAGTGACCCTTTAATAATGTTATTGTTTTCTAAAGAAATGACCCAGCCATGGAGTGATTGGAGTTATTGATTTCATTATAGATACAGTATTGCTATTAGCCAGCCATCTACAATAGTCTTTGTATCTCAGCAACATTTTTATGGCTGAGGTAAAAGTTGTATTTTGAGGCTATACGCAGTACCAGAAAATCCTGTGGGCTTATGGGAACATCCCTGACATCCCTTTTTTGTCACTCGGATATATTTATCCACTCAGTACTTTTACAGTCATCGTACAACAAGCATGAGATAGCTAAAAATGTATTTTATTAGATTGCCTGTCTACTGATAGTTCTGAAAATATTTGTATACTAACAATTTTCATACAACGGATTTTAAATGAAAAATAAATGAACACAATCAGAAATAAAATGTAAATTTGTAATACTTGGTCAAGAATGGAACACATGGACTTTAAAAAGTGGGTTTTCTTCTTTGGGATGCTTTATTAGGTCTTTACTGCAGCTGTCTTCAGTGGTTGTTTGTTCATGGGTCTTTTTGCCTTAAGTTTTGTCTTCAATGAGTGAAATGCATGCTCATTCGAATTGAGATCAGCTGACTGACTAGGCCATTGCAGAATATTCTACTTATTTGCCTTAAAAAAACTCCTGGGTGACTTTCGCAGTATGTGTTGGGAAATTGGCCATCTGGAAAAGTGAAGCGCCGTCCAATCAACTTTGCCGAATTTGTCTGTATCTGAGCAGACAACATATCCTTATACACTTCAGAATTAATCCGGCTGCTTCTCTCTTCTGTCACATCTTCAATAAACACTAATGACCCTGTGCCATTGGAAGCCATGCATGCCATTACACTGCATCCACAGTGTTTGAAAGATGTGTTTGATTTCGATGTGATGTGGTTGGCTTCAGATCATGAGCCATTCCAAGCCTTCTTCATACCTTTTTTTTCCCATCATTCTGATACAGGTTGATCTTGGATCTTGGGTTTTTTAGATGTTTTTTGGCAAATCTGGCCTTTCTATTCTTGAGGCTTATGAATGATTTGAACCTTGTGGTTCGCTCTTGTAAAATCTTCTCTTAATGATAGATTTGGATAAGGATGTCTACAGTGGCATTTCTCTTTTTTTTTTTACATAGAATGGCAAAAGGGTGGCAAGTTGAAATTCAAGGGTGGCATTAGGGCTGTCACAATTACATAATTGCCTGGTCACAATTATTTGAGACAACTATATTTTGATTCCAAAATCATCATTCCAATCCAAGTGATTTCTACACCAATGTTTTGTCTTTTTATTCTTTGGCTTCATTTTTTCTTTTCTTTTGCAAACAGGCCGACTGCCTGCAAGCATGGTAGGCAAATAATCAAACAAATGGTTGGCAAACAAAGGGCCAAAACACACAGAGGCGAATACCAAGAACTTAACTAAGGAAACAAGACAGGAAAAGAACCCAAAACTATGGCAGGCAGGCAGAAGCAACAATAAGCAGGGTGAGGCTAAAACACAGGTGGTCAGGACAAAGAAGAATGTGCAGGCAAGACAAATAGCAGGACGGCAGGTACACAGACTAAGAAGGAAAGACAAAACTTACAAAGTAAATACAGTTAGAAATGAAGCAGCACCTAACAAACCATTTAACATTGGTTAGGCAAATTGTCATTGCCACAAGTTCACACAAACAATGCTTCCAAACAGACTGACCACAAGAGCTGACATATATAGGATGGGTCTAATAAGGAGCAGATGAAAACAATGAAGACCATTGACAATGGAACCGAACAGAAATTAAATCACTAAGAGCTGAAAACCAACACAGGCATACAGAAAACATGGACCGGATTCTGGGAACATGGATCATGTGGAAGGACTGAAGATAAGACCAAACTCTAAGCAGAGCACATGAAAATAAGGGCTACTGAGGAAACGTGGACAGAGCAGACACATGGACCACCTGGACAGAAAGACAGGGGAATGACGAGACCTCAAAATAACATGCGTATTATATCTGTTTCCATCAGTTCAGATGTCTAGGGCATGCGTGCCAAAGAGAGTTAGACAGCTCTTCATGAAGTTATATGCGCAGATCATCTACTGACGCTTATACCCTTCTTAATTTTAGAAGGGTGAATTCAGGTAATCTAGGACATTTTTAGCAATTTTGATTCTGCGATTTATTTCGATATCTGTCTAATACATTAGATCAACACATTATACCTTTCTGAAATCCCTAAGAGGTTTTCTAACCACACCAGATGAAATAATGTAGATATTATACCCAGAGGAGATATGCCTGTAAAAAATCACTGAAACTTTGTATTTCATTCACTGTAGAACTAGAGTAGTCCCTATGGTAGAAAATCTGGACATCATTAATTTCCTTTTTCACTCAAATCGCTCCACTTGAAGTAGCATTCCTAATGTATTTTTGATAATAATAAGATACTTTTTTATGTATTGAAGCGTACTCCAACCCTGCAAATGGTATAAGACCAACACATCCTGTTGCCTCTTTGCACAATGTAAATAGAGAATAACAATATTTAGAACCTACATGGGCAATATCTTAAGAGCTTTGCCTCTCCTATAGGCATGAGTAAAAAAAACATGTTGTTATTATGATTATCATCTGGTGCCATGCTTTGGAAGGAATGAGTACTACAGCAAGGTTTACATCAATAAACATAAGCTTCCAAACTGGAATAAAATAATACATTATTTCTAGACACGCTTTAAATCTGTACAATAGCTGAGTTTCTGACATATGGGACTGAAATACTTGTTATAAACCATATATTGTATGCTTTTCCTGGGTCTGAATACTTTCCAAATGCACTGTACAGGCCTGCTCAGAAAGACTAAAGAGACACTGGCTAAGCTTCGGATCTGGGGTATCTCCATGTTGCGACCTGTATACAGTTGTGCTCAGAAGTTTGCATACCCTTGGAGAATTGGAAATATATGTAACATTTGTAAAGAAAACATGAGTGAGCAGGTAAAACACATTTTACAGTGAGGGAAAATAGAATTTGATCCCCTGCTGATATGGTATGTTTGGCCACTGACAAAGGTCTCCAGACCTTAAACCCATAGAACATCGGTGGAGGGAGCTGAAGGTTCGAGTTGCCAAACATCAGCCTCAAAACCTTAATGAATTGGAGAAGATCTGCAAAGAGGAGCAGGACAAAATCCATCCTGAGATGTGTGCAAACCTGGTGGCGAACTGAAACGTCCTACCTCTGTGATGCTAACAAGGGTTTTGCCACCAAGTACTAAGAAATGTTTAGCAGAGGGGTTGAATACTTATTTAACCACATTAAAATGCAAATCAATTTATAAAATGTTTTACATTGATTTTTCTGGATTTTTTTTGTAATTCTGTCTCTCCCTGTAGAAATTAACTTACCATTTAAATTATAGACTGATCATTTCTTTGTCAGCGGGCAAAAGTACAAAATCAGCAGGGGATGAAATACTTTTCTCCCTCACATTATTTCTTATAGGATTCACATTCAACTGTAGGTCATAACAGAAAGGCACAATCAAAACAAAACACGGCAATAAAGAAAATTATTACCGACCCCTGTTCAAAAGTCTGCATACCCTTAGTTCTAAATACTGTGTATGTGACCAAAACATTCAGTTGATAAATTTTTTTGTCTAATCAGTGTAATTTTGTACCGATATAAAGGTTTTATAACACTTACAGTTTTTCTAGTTATTGAAATTCACAGTTTAATGTCTTAGATTGAAGCATAAAACAAATAAACTATTGGAGACCAAAAATAAATCATGGAATTGTTTTGTTTAACAAAATAACATTTTAAAAATGTAATCATCGAAGAAGACCCTTTTGTAGCCATAAAAGCCAAACGAACATGTGGCTGTACAATGGAAATCAAATATTGTTCAGAAAGTTCTTCCCAACATTGTTGCAGAAGTTCCCACGTGTTGCACTTGTAGGTTGCTTTTGTTTTCACCATTCCTAGTACATCCCAAAACATCTCGATGGATTTTAAGTCTGGAGACCGAACTAGCCATTCCATGATTTGAAGCCCATTGTCTTGTACTTTTCTTCTAAGTTATTTCTGACATAGCCGGGAAATATATTTTGGTTCACTATCTTGCTGTAGGATGAACCCCTGACAAACTAGACCTACACCAGAGGGCATTGCATGGCGCTGAAAAATGTGGTGGTAGCTGTATTGTTTCAGGGTGCCCTCACTCTGTGTCGCCACGGATCACGCTTCCTCCTCCATGTTTGACAGTTTTGCCTACTCGGAAGCAAGAAGCCTGCGTGATGAACCAAAGCTTTCAAATATTGATTAATCGGTCCAACTGGCAGTGCTTCATGGCCCTGGCAAGCTTCTTTTTCATATTTTGCCATCTTAGCAATGGCTTTCATACTGCCACTCGTCCTATCAAATCTGAAGTTCTAAGTATTTTCTTCATAGTTGAAACTGAGATTTGCTTACTTCAACCAGTGTTAAGCTATGCTTGAAGCCACCTATCACGTAAGCTGTTGACTCTCAGAAACTTGTCTTCTGATAATGTTGTGGCTTCTGGTCTGCCAATCTCCAAATGCCTTTTGATGGTGTAGGAAACAGTGCTCACTGACACCTTGGCTTTCTTGTAATATCTCTAAAAGAAATTGCAAATCAGCCTGCATTCATTTGTTTTGTGCCAATCATTTTGGCATTATTGGAAATACATGCAGTCATACAATGATGGCTAATGTGCTTGCTACACAAACAATTTAGCTGTCTTTGGAGATGTAGGAAAAGGTCAACTTTAAAACCTGCGACTGACATTCATCACATAAAATGTATATGGTACAGATGATGATAAATTAAACTAAAAACCAGAATCAATGAGTGGCAGAACTTAAAGGCATAGTTCGACCTAGATTCATATTTGGGTGCAATTCTGCTTACCCTTCACATTCAAATGTAACTTTTCCTTGAAAACGCCCTACTCCCAAATGGTTAGAATCCCAGTCAGACCAGAGAGATATCCATGTCACGTTTAACTGTAAGCTCACAGGATAAGGTGGCTGGGCAAGGCAGATTACTGTCTCAGCCTGGAGTTTGCATTATTAGCATTGTCCAAATTCATTAATTGAAACTGTGCAGCCCAAGCCACAAAAGCCGCATTGCAAGCGGAAAACCAACAAAAAAACCATAAAAAAATTAGATTCAGTTATCTGTCACGCAAGCATAGATTTTTTGACTACATATTGATTAAACAGCCAGAAGAATTTTGTGACTTCAAATTGACACTATGAAATTATTTACTGTAGCCATCACACACAGCCTGTTATTCGACAATTTTTAAATCGGTAGCTGAGGAATGCTAAGTCTTGTTCACAAAGTTATGGTGAAACTTCCCCTTCCTGAAAAAAATGCAGGTTGGTACTATGTGAACAAAACTGACTGGTAAACATAGGAAGTGTCCATTAAGTTGAAAATTAGATTGATATTTCAAAAATGTATACATTAGTTTGTGTTTTTTTACACTCAAGTCAAGTGTTATACACTGCGTGCACAATTATTAGGCAAATCGTATTTCTCAAGATTTATTTTGTTGGTGAACAATCACAATTCTTTTTCCAAAATATCTATGAACCTCAAACCTGAATGTTAAACAAAGGAAAAGTTAGTTTTGATGTTTCTCAGGGGAATACATAAGAATGCAGTATTATAAGGCAACATTTGGTCTGCAGAATTATTAGGCAACAAATAAAAAACATATTTCTCCCAACATGCTTATTATAAATGTTTTAAGCAAGTGTAACAAATAAGTAACACAAAATGACAATTCATTTACATAGTTTCTAAAATATTCAGTGACCAATATAACCATCCTTCTTTTCAATATGTGCCATGAGCCTTCCATCCATGGAGTCAGTTTGTTATCTGTTCACGATCAACATTCACTGAAACAGCAACCACAGCCTCCCAAATTGAGAAGGGCCCACAAATTCTCAAAAGAAATTAAATCAGGAGAGGGAGTGGGCCAGGTCATTATTCTGTCATCTTTGTGGGCCTTGCTGGCTAGCCAAGCAGTGAGGTACTTGGAGATATGAGATGGAGCATGAAGATCATGGCCTTCTTAAATGCTGAGGAAGTGTCTTCCAAAAACTTGCAGTAGGTTTGGTAGTTGAGTTTCTGTCTATTTTAAACCTGAAAAGGTTCAACTACCCCATCCTTAATGATAGCAGCTCATACCAGTAACCAGGGACGTTTAGGACCCAAACCACAGGGCAGTTTTTTAATAGCAATGATGTTACTGATCATAAAACAGGTCATAAATGTTTATATTAGCTAGGTAGTACTAAATACCAAGATTGACTGACTAATAAATAATTATATTTAAGCCAACCAAATTCCCCCGAGTCCTGGGCCCGGGACAACATCAACGGTTGTTGTCCCCTGTCAGCGTCACTGCCAGTACCCCTTCTCCACCTGGCTGGTGCCTTACTGAAGTGGTGCCGAGTGTCCATTAGTGACCCAGCCGCGAGTCCATTCATCTGGTCCATCAAGAGTCAATCTCATTTCATTTTTCCATAAAACCTTGGAAAAATCAGTTTTCCGGTATTTCTTTGCTCAATCTATACAGTACATTTCAAATCTTATTCAGTGGTGGTCATGTTTCAGCCTTCTTAACCTTGGCTATGCCACCGAGCACTTGTACACCTTGTACTTCTGGACACTCCAGATCGGTTGCAGTTCTGGAATATGATGACACTGGAGGATAATGGGATTAATTATTCTCATATCTTTTGCAGTTAATTTGTGTCTTTTCTTCTACATGCGTTTTTTGCACCCCGGTTGACAATTCGCAACAAAACTTTTGATTGTCTAGTGGTCACGCTTTAAATGTTGAGCTATTTCAAGAGTGTTGCATCCATCTGAAAAGCATTTTACAATTTTTGACTTTTCGGTGTCAGTTGAATCTATTTTTTGAGTTCATGAAGCTGACTAATGATTATGCACACCTTGATTTTAGGTGTTATTCACTGTTGCCACACCCTCCGTCATTACACCAAAACATTTTACCTGAAAATTATTCAATCCAATGAGCATTCAAGTTTATGTGGTGTGGAGTTGGAAAATGTGCATTGAAATAATGATAAGATCAGAATACTCACTAATTATTGTTCACACAGTGTATTTGTCAGCATTTGGCTGTGACTGCTACTTTATTGGCTTTGCACAGAAAATGTAATGTTTTTCTATAAGCTAATGTTTTTACACATTTTTACTGATGACTCAAAATAAATACAGATTTTGACCTGCTCATGCTCACGTTAGACTAAAACCATGTACCAAAATATTGTAGTCTAATATGGTTATTATATCTATATAATGATTTCAATAAATAATTCTATTTTAGATAATAATATTTTCAATGAAATATAATAGTAGGCAATTACAATGAGTTAGACCTGAGCTATAGGTTAGTTGTTGATGTTGCAATGCAAAGCAGGCAGAATGAGGATTTACAGAATATTTGGGTGCAAACAATATTGAATTATTCCCTGTTATTTCTGGCATGCTGATCATTATATTCAAGACAATCCTCCTATTCAAATATTTTAAAATGAGGAGAACATATATCAAAACCGCAACGTTACCCATTCAAACATAGAGGTGCCATAAGAAAAAGACAACGCAGAATAGAACATTCATGTTAACTGCTACACAAGTTTTTTTTAATTGCTGGCTTGTGAAGAAATAATGCTGAATTTATAATGCTTCAGATCCATTTTGGTCAATACTTATCTGATGTCTTGCATGATCTAATTCAGATCGATCTGGTCCTCCTCATAACAAAGTCAGCTTGAAAATTTATTTTCAAAATAATAATTTAACCATTCAGTTAAACCTTTTGGAATCCTGGACCTGTGCCATCCGGTGGAAAATAATATTTTGCTTATGTTGTAAACACTGTCAAGACTGAACATGTGTACCAAATTCCAATTGTGGCCATGTACCAGTCTAGAACATTTTACATTTAGAGACCTTTATCCATTGGTGTCACATACCACATCAAATATTTCTAATTGGTCATTTGGAGGAGTACTATTAATTATAAAATGAGCCAGTGCAGTCACCAATATCACATGTGACAGACAGATGGAGACAGATCAACAATCCCTTTCTTGATTTTACATTTCATAGCGCCATCACCTGGCCAAAGAGCATCATTGTGTTAATTCCAGGTCTCAATGGTTTCTCTCAGTATTCACCCAAACTGTCAAAATTTGACCAGTTTCTGAGATAATGCATGTGGTGTCTGAGATATTGCTTATGGCACATAGAAAACTATCAACAGAGACAGCTTAGCAGTCTCTTCCCCAATATTAATCTGAGGTACATTAAAACATGAAGGCCAATGTATAAAGAGTATGTACATACCAATTAATGTTGAACATAACAAATGACAGCAAATGTACCTCAAATTGCATAAATTGGTTTTACAGTAGAAAGTAAACCTTTATCTTATTTTCTATATTTCAATATAGAGAGAAAGGTTTATCATAGGCAGTGAAGTCTTGAAGTTGTCAACCCACAGCTTGGAGCATTATAGCCACTACCTTGTTACAAACAACAAGCCAGCAAGTGATTCCAACACCACCTGTAACACAGGCACAAGAGCAGATGTAATTCAATGTAAATTCATTTCAGTTGTGAGCATGTGTTTAAGATGTTGAAAATCTCAGATCAAGGAAATAAATATATACCCTACATAAGAATTTGACAAATACACAGTAAGGGACTTAAAAATGATCTCTAGGTATAACTGTTCTTAGAAAAAAAGGTTTAAACTGAGCAGAACATATTTTTTGCTTCAAAATATATTTTAAACTGCTGTAATTCGTAAATACAGTGGATATAAAAAGTCTACAAACCCGTGTTTAAATGCCTGGTGTTTGTAATGTAAAACAATTAGAAAAGATAAATCATGTCAGAACATTTTGTGACCTAAAATGTGACCTAAAATGAGAAAAATGTAATTGATTTTTTTTTTTGAGGGGTAAAAATACAAAATTAAAACTTACAATAACCTGGTGGCATAAGTGTGCACACCCTTCAACTAATACTTTGTTGAATCACCTTTTGATTTTATTACAGCTCGTTCTTTTTGGGTAGGAGTCTATTAGCATGGCATCTCTTGACCTGGCAATATTTGCCCACTCATCTTGGCAAAAGCGCCCCAAATCTGTCAGATTGCGAGGACATCTCCTGTGCCTTCTTCAGGTCACCCCAAAGATGTTCAATTGGATTCAGGTCTGGGCTCTGGCTGGGCCATTCCAAAACGTTAATCTTATTCTGGGGAAACCATTCTTTTGTGGATTTGGATGTGTGCTTTGGGTCGTTGTCGTGTTAAAGGTGAACTTCATCTTCAGCTTTCTAATGGACACCTGAAAGTTTTGTGCCATAATTGCCTAATATTTGGAACTGTTCATAATTCCCTTCACCCTGACTAAGACCCTGGTTCCAGCTGAAGAAAAACAGCCTCAAAGCTTGATGCTGCCACCACCATGATTCACTGTGGGTATGGTGTTCTTTGGGTGATGTGCAGTGTTGTTTTTGAACCAAACATACCTTTTAGAATTATGACCAAAAAGTTCAACCTAGGTTTCATCAGACCATAGCACATTTTCCCAAGTGCTTTTGGGAGACTTGATGTTTGTTTTTGCAAACTTCAGCCAGGCTTGGATGTTTTTCTTTGTAAGAAGAGGCTTCCGTCTTGCCACCCTACCCCATAGCCCATTCAAATCAAGAATAAGGGAGATTGTTGTCACATGTAGCACACAATTACTTTCCAGAAATTATTGGAGCTCCTTTAATGTTAAGGCGTCTTTTCATTAATTTTGGAGCGACATCCAGTTCTTGGTAATGTCTCTGTTGTGCCATATTTTCTCCACTTGATGATGATTGTCTTCACTGTGTTCCATGGTATATCTAATGCTTTGGATATTATTTTGTAATCCTTCTCCTAACTGATATATTTCCACAATGAGATCCCTCTGATGCTTTGGAAGCTCTCTGAAGACCATGGCTTTTGCTCTGAGATGCAACTAAGAAAATGTCAGGAAAGCCAACTTAGAATAACTGAACTTTATGTGTGATTATTCAAAGTAAATGTAAATAATGGCAGGTGTGTAATGACTTCTATTTAACATGAGCTTGAATGTGATTGGTTAATTCTGAACACAGCCACGTCTCCAGTTGTAAGACGGTGTGCACACATATGCAATCTGGTTATTGTAAGGTTTTTACCTTTAATTTTTCCCCCTTGAAGATTACAGTTTATTTTTTAATTGAATCGTTCACATTATTGGTCACATTAAAAGTGAAATAAGTTCTGACATCATTTATCTTTGTCTCATCTTTTACATCACAAAAACCTGGCCTTTTAACAGGGGTGGGTAGACTTGTTATATAAACTGTATTCTGGTCTCCAAGCCTACCTCGACATCAGTTTTAATAATAGTTTACAGTAAACTCGGATTCCCTTAAAAATCCAAACAAATTACCTAATCTGTGTTAATTTGTTCATGAAATAGTACCATACTTCATGAATAAGTTGACAAGAGTTATTTGGTCGATGCTAGTGTATTATATAGAGGGAATACAGAGACATTTGTTGCAAAGCCTTGTTGGTGTTGGAGACCCACTCATGTAAATGCTGTAATCTGGCTTACCTGCCAGTCCAGATGGGAAAGCCACCATTCGCTCTAGTGGAGAAATCCACTTACTGGGCAGGACCATCACAGGGTCAGCATAGTACTTCCAGATCAAAGAGATCATCAGAACAGCCTGGTGAAGACGAAGAGGAAGGACGTCATTTTCAGCCACCACTCGCTCCCATTAGACTATTAATCTGCCTGTCATTATGCTAATTCACTTACCTGCAAAATATAATACACTATATTGACAACCCATTTGATTTTGGCCTGCTGACCTGTTCTAGACTTTACTGGGGAAAGAAAGAAAAATATATAGACTTTAGACATCCAACTGAAACAGTGTGGTTTCCCAAAAAAAGACAATGCATCACAACGATCTAAGACCCACAGATGAGAGATAAAGAGGACAGGAAAAGCGTTGCTCCTCCTTTAAAGAAGATTTGATCATGCCACAGGAAGTGGCTCACCTCAAGGTCACCTTCACCTTCCTTCATCCTCCTATTCTATCCTGAGGATTATGGGATCGGCAATGGTTGCATACACTATAACTCTAAGGTTTCCAACATACTAAACACAGAGGCATTTCTCCTCAAAAAGTATTTTGCTGTACCATAGTCACTGTACTATGATTAGTGTTCAAAATGCAAAATGCCACTCACACAGAACACTACCGTTAAACATGAGTACGGGGTCTAGTGTCAAGAATGTAAATATTCTATTCAGACTTAAAAATTGCACTGTACTGACACCGCACTGTGGTGTATGAAAGTCATGTGTTTCTGAATACCAGCTTTTTCTTAAATGAGGCACATTTTCATCCTCTCTCTGTTATTGACCGAGGCTGAAGAGATTGAGTGGGAAAATCCAAAACGGTGAAAGAGACAGAAGACTAGAAAACGTATTACAACAGGCTTGTAGCTGTGAAAACTCAGAGCTGCTATCTGGAACTGTCCCACCACCCCTCCAACCACTTACTTTTTATTCCTCATACCCCTCGAATATACTGCTGTAGTGTTAGCCTTTTGGTGTCTTTCCTAGAAAATGTGAGTATAGACATTCGTATACAATTATATCGTTTTGAGACAAAAACATGAACTTGTACACTCTTACCATAAGTCTTTAACTTGTCTGTAATTTTGTTGATCTTGCGTTCCAGCCGTGCATACCTGGCAAACTCATCCATCATGTTAATTGATGAAAGCTCCTTCTTCATGGCCTGAATCTCCGCTCTCATCTCCATCTCATCCTCCACATTCTTTTGAAATACTTTGAAGAGCTTCAATGGGAATATAATACAACCAAAATCATAAAAACGTTTAGGTGGCACAGCAATTACCAACTCTATTCAGTGCTTTCTCACTTTAACAGAAATTGTAGAATTTAGAACTAGAAAATAACTGACAGATTTTGCATGCCATTACTCGTTTATAGAGAGATAATAGCATGTATCAGTGATCAGTCTCTCTTCCATTGGAGAGGATGGGAGATGTTTCCATTGGCCAAAAGGAGCTGGTGGGCTTTCGGTTGACAAATTCTAAAGTGTACTTTAGGATGCGCTTAGTATGCACCCAAATCATTTGTATTGAGGAAATTATGTGAAAGACCATTGCAGTTTTCATATATTATATTTTTTAAGGACATTTACTTATATTATGAAGAACAAAATAGACATATTCCCTCTACATATCTTCGTTTGCTTTCATATTTTAACCAGTTTTGATAATTAATACAATTTTGGGTTTTTCAAGTAAATACAGAATGTTATCATTATTAGATTCATTCAGATTCACTAAAGGTACTGACTGTGCAGAAAAGACTGCTTCACCGTAAACTGCACAGCATGTATCATTACAGCGCAATATGCGATCAAGCTGCAGTGTGCTACCACAAAATTAGTACAGGAATTAGCACTGATCCATGTCAGATTATAAATGGATTCATACATCATTTTCTCCATTTGTTGATATTATAGCAACATACCATTAATGTCAAGTTGAAAACACAGAATTTGGTTTTTGCAATGTGAAACTACATTTTTTTAATGTTGCTCTTCAACCAATATCAAGTTTTGATAGAACCATTCCATGAGATAGGTTATCAACACTGTCCATTACATGTGTGATGTAATTTTTAGGACTTCAAAAGAAAATGTACAATCCAAACTGTCATTAACCCAATACCACAGAGACGTCTTACTTTGGACTGCAACACATAAGTCGTGGAATGGAGACAGGAGGTAGTTATATGTTATATGCTTTGTAGCGCAGGTGACAGTTTTGCATAGAGGGAGATAAGCAATAAGGGTCATGCCGACACAAAATTTGAGGGTCTTTGTCAATCTCTCCCAGCAGAACTAACATCCTTATTTCTGTGCAAAAGGTAACTGAGAATCACGTGAAGTCTTTGAACTGATACTGAATTTTAAATTGAAATAATGTTACCACGTGAATGCTATACTCACATAGGAAGAAATCGACGGTAACAACATTTTGACGAGGTTGCACAAGATCACAGATCCTAAGACCAACGACCAGACCCAGTACCCAGTCGCCATTTTCCTTTGATTATTTACAAAAGCCGTCGCTAGGGAAGCGCACACCTCACGGTGCAGTTTGTTAATACATTTTTTATTTTGCTTTTATGCCTAGTGTTGACGTGTTTTCTTTATTTTCTAAATATCCTTATATTTATTTATAATAAATATATCAAAATATATATATTTAGATGTAATAACAACGGGTATTGTGTGTAGCGAATGGGCTCATGGAGTTTGGAGTTATAACATTTTCCCCAAATTAAAGGCCTATATTCGAAAAAATACGGAGAGGATATTCTCTGTATTTAGGATAGTCTGCCGTTGATTCTCATTGCTCATTAATTCTCATGAAAAATGTATATGGATCTGATTGGCATGTAAAGATACCCACACAGGTATCGGTATGATTTGAAAATGTGTTGACGACTCCTTAACCAAACGTAGCAGACGAAAGCCAATCAATGGCTACCAGGGGCGGAGAGTGGCTTGTCTGTCAGGTCGGCGCTATAATGAATTGAATAGGGAGGGAGGGGGAGAATCCAATCCGGTTTGAGCTAGTTTTTGTTCCAATCGAACATTAACGTCTTGCTAGGCTGTAATAGAACGTACTGTTTGAATCTTATACCGAACATACTGTATTTTCTTTCTCGGTTTTGGAAGATTTCCCTGTTTTTTTTCTTTACACGAAACAGCCATGCCTAAAAGGAGCAAAGTAAGTACAGTGTTTGCTTTATTGATTTTTGTGTCCTTTGACAGATGCAAATCAAATTGCATTAAATGCATTTGGTTTTGCATGTACAATTGTTAAAATGTAGAAGCAAATGCATGTTGTTTTGGTCCGCTCCGCTGCAATGTTGCACTGCTGTGTGCAGTCAGGAGTTTAAAATGTATCACTCTGTTTTGATTTGGGAAGTGGCGGGTTTTCTACGTCTTATCTTTTTCATGCTGTGATTTTACTCTTCGAAAATTCGGACCGGTTAAATGTATGGTACCTAATATTTGCCCAGTCATATCAGTTATGCATTGTGTTTTTGTCACATTTTCACGGTGGTTGTTTACAATACATTACATTTACCTTAAGCCAGACAAAGAGGTGTAGGTCGTGAGATGGCGATTCTGCAGAAATAAAGTTGGTGACACCGATCTTTTACTAGGATTGCAGGTTTTGTAAAATTTATAACATTTAATCTAGGTTATTTTATGCACCTTTGTCTGAATACATTGTATTTATTACATATCAATTAATACGCGTGTATAATACTCAATGTATAGTGGGCAGTAAGGTATGCACATGCCGAAGACTGTTTCTTGGGCTCTTCGTAAAGGGCACGAAGTATCTGTGTGTCATGGCTACCCTTGTGGGCAAGACAAACACTGACGACGTTTTCCCTTACTTTCCCATATCAAAATGCATCGTCATGTATATTTAGTTATATGTAAAGTGTACGCATGCAACATGTTGTATCGTTAATGTTTTCCGTGGTTACATATCATTTTCATGTGCCCTTTCGTTTTTGTTGTTTCCTCGTGCCAATTATGGGTTATGCAATGGCGATTCGTCGACATCACAGAGGCGCAGTGTTGCTGGGGATTCTAGTAGATTCTGTAACCATTTGGAGAATCGCTGAGGATCTCGGAGAGTTCGAAATTCGAATGAATGGCGGGAACACATAGTAGACTGGCTGGTCGACGTAGAGGACAGTCATGCAGCTTGCCAAAATCCCATTTATCACCATTGAATGAATGTGTCGGGAGGAGGAGCCGGTATTCCCCTCCTCTCCCCTTGAGAGCATGAGCAGCATGGTAATAATCATTGGCATAACCTAAGCATAGTAACACTTACGTCCATTTGGTAGTTATGGATAATGTAAGTGGAACAAACAAGCGGTTATATCACTCAAGATCGTGGTGTTAACACGATGCAATACTTTTTGACTTTACAGCCACGCCCACTTTGGGTTACATAACTCCAATACTCATGGCATTTAAACTGCCCCGTAAAAACACCCTAAACGTTGCTCTACTAAGCTGTTACTAACTTATATTTTTCATCACAGGCAAATGCTGATTCTGAGGCAGCCGAGGTGAGCAATAAACATACTAATGAAATGAATAAAAATTAGCATGTTTAAGTTCTTATGATGTAAAAATGTTAATGTTAATACAATTTCATTGGTCAGCCACCAGATGTCAGCATCAAACAGTCTTGTCAAAACCTGCACCCATTTAATGATGGAATATTTCTTTTGGGGGGATGTTTTTCAGCCCAAGAGAAGATCTGAAAGATTGGTTAACGTGAGTACATTATGTTTATATAATAAGCTTGTGAAAACCATAAAGAAACTTACAATTCCAGCAAAGAAACACACTAAATTAAATATTTTATTTCAGAAACCTGCTACTCCAAAGGCAGAGCCCAAGCCAAAGGTGAGTATTGCTGACAAAAATGTTTTAATCAAATTCATATGATACTCAACTAAGTCTTACAGGCTCTTATGTTAAATATATCTTAACAGAAGGAGAAGGCAGCACCTAAGCCCAAGAAGGCTAAAGAGGTGAAGAAGGCCGAGCCTGAGGAAAAGGAGGAGGTGCCCGCAGAGAATGGAGAAGCCAAAGCTGAGGATGAGGTGAGGGCCTGATGAGATTTGAATCCATTTCAAATCAAAAGTAAATGGCTGACTTAAATATATAATATACGCATGAACTATTGTGACATATGTTTGAATATCAGGCACCAGCCACAGATGAACCTGAACAGAAAGATGATGAAGAGGAGGCAGCAGAATAACATCTCTCAAACCACATCTTTTATCAGTGCTCCCTGTACCTCTTTTTCTTGTACAATTCAGGGGAATATTTTTATCGACTTTTCTAAATGCAGGTTTTTTAGTAGTTTGATTGTAGAAACATTTTTTTATGAAACAAAAAATAAATTTGGAGACAGGGATTTCAATGCATCCCACATTTTTACATCTCCGGAACAATTATGGTCATTGTAAATTGTCAAATGTTTTTATTTTCACCGTAGGGGAAAGAAGGGGTGGGGCAGGTTGCTGAATCAAGAACATGCGATCACGTCGTTTACAGGATCCGGTCAAAACAACAGAGCTTGCCTAAAAAGAGACTAACATTCCATAGGCTGTATGAGGGATGATATATGTAACCTGCATTGTGTGGTGGGGAGGGGATGAATAACTGAACACGTTGTTGTATTGTTTATAATGAGGAAAACGCGTTTTAGAATGTTTGTAAGCTGTGTTCCACATGTTAACTCTTGTACTCATGGCAATTTATTTTCTTAGCATTTTTTTTTCCTGAACCATTCTGCTTAATAAACCTTTTCTCTAGTACTGGAGTTCCTCCCTATCAGGCCTGTGCATTGCGTGTAATTGGTTTTGTCTTTGTTTTGTGATAGCATTGCAATACATTTGTATAGATGCTGTTAAAAGGATTTTCAAACATTATATGCAGTGTAGTGTGTACACTGTGAGGATGGTAAAAATGGAATTCTGTGTTTTTAGCCAAGCTAATGACATACATAACAGTGTGATACAAACAGTGGATTATAGTTCCTTGAATGCAGAGATTAACTGTGCATCCACTGGAGCTGTCAAATACACACACCAGCAGTAGCAATATTCATATGCGTTTTAGGTATCAAGTTCAAGTGTACAGTTTCTTTTATTTGTTTATAGATGTATCTGTGTAATGATTGGTATAAACCAATAAAATGTGGTTATAATTGTTGTCTAATTGTGTTATGAATAGAATGTGTGAATCCAAACCGTCTTGTTATAAGTAGATAGTATTTTAGTTAGAAACACAGAAGTAACAGAGAACATTGTGACTGGGATGTCCACTCTTTTAATTTTTGGCTAACAGCAGTTTTTCAAAAAACAAAGTAGATAATCCAATATAATGGATTTAAATGAGGGAAGAAAATAGATGTGTCCTTTGCACTTTTAATTCAAGCTAGTTATTGTAGAGTTAGAATTAGGATAGCCTAGCTGTTATAGCATCTTTGTAGCAAGGTGATAAATCAATTTATCCTTACTGTCTGGATAATAAAGAAAAGATCATTGTGCAATAGCAGGTAGTGATACAGACCTAACTGCCGGTTCCCCTGAAAACCATAATGTGCACTTGTCAGGGAAACTGCTGACATGGCAACAATTACAATCTGTCCTCAGGTTTCACTTAAGGGATGAGATGTAATGGTCTCCCTAATTTGGACCCTGGGCTATGCAAACTACTCACTAGTTATTCCAATGAGTATTCACTCACATATGATTTGTTGAATGATGTCCGTCTGTGTGCATTTTCACATCATTCCATGTTAAATAAACCTATAGTTGGTTTGTACAATTTCTAACAAAAACATAATGAAGAGGAAGGAACATTCATAGTAAATCTGGAACAAGGTTATTCAAAAGCACCAATTAGGGATAGGATATCAGAACATTTTCAAGACATGGACTTTCCCCCAGAGTGAGTTAAAATCTGTTATTAGGAAATGGAGAAAACTGTGAATCTGTCTGGAACTTGCTATCCTCAAAAACTAAGTAGCTGGGTGAGAAAGACACTAATCAGGGAGGCCACCAAAAAATATATGGCTATTCTAGTTTTCCATGGCCAAGAAGGGGCACTGCATACTGCAAAAAATAGCCCAGGTGCTTCACAAAGTCTTTACGGGATAGTTATAAAAAATAAAGCCATTGTTTTAAGCCACTCACATCAAATCGCTGCATGAGTTTTCCTGATGGCATTTGGGATACTTGAGACCAACTGGAAGACGGTTCTATAGTTGGCCAAGAGTGCTTTCTGGCCTCAATGCAAAATGCTGTGCTTGGTGCAAGTCTAATATCACACATCCCGAGAACACCAACACCAAATCATGCTATAGGGATGCTTGTCTGTCAGGGCCTGGAAAGCTTGTGAAAACAGAGGGAAAAATTTATCCAGAAGTACAGAGAAATCTGAACCCAATCCAGAACTTAATGGATCTTGAGCAATTTTGCAAAGAAAAGGAAAGAAATTCTGTGTCCAGAGATGCAAAGCTTGAAACATCCAAATAGACTCATGACTGTAATTTCTGACAAGGTGCCTCACGAGTGGAATACCAATGAAATCAGATTTGCCCCCCTTGCAAAGTAGTCACCCACCAAGACATGAACCCCGATTCTAGCCAATAACTATCAATGAACTGTCAAGACGAAGCAAAAAGAAAAAGGCCACTCTAAACACCCAATCCAGAAAAACAGTAGAATATAATGTGATGATTGCATCCCTGATTAGCCATACTATAATCTCCATCCCAGGATACATAGCACTATCTGTATTTGGATGCAAATTAGTCTACCCTTTTCCCTTAGACCAAAATCATTCACAGATAGCAAGGAATCCATCCTTTGCCTATTACAATATGATCTCTGGTAAGCGGTTGAAATCCACACCAAAGGTGATATATACCTAAAAGGACATTTTGCCTCCTCTTATCAATAAGGACAAACTATGAATTTACCCAGCAGAAAAGGAGGAATAGACATTGAAATACCAATGCCTGATTGGGGCAAGTCATTGTGCATTCATTTCTTAAATTAACTCTAGACACTTTCAATTCACACACCTGCATAGACTACAGTATTCAATGATAAAAGTACATAACCTATTCACAGAAACAAATCTCTCCCATATGTGATAAATGTAAAACCTTAAAAGTGTGAAATATGGGGAAAGGTAAGTGACAAAACTTTGAATTTAAATTAATAAATGTTCCCTTTTCTTTTTTATGTAAGAAAAAAAAGAGTAGGAAAACGGGATAAGGACAGAGGTAGTATGATGAGATGAATGAATAGTTTATCTAATTGCATAGTTACCATTGGAGCAGTGTTACTACTAGCTATCTTACTTTGGACGATTCAAGCCAGCTTACTTTGGACCAAACTCACAAACCTGGATCCTTGTGTAAACGCACGTTAATCCACGCGCAGGTGTGTGCGCTTAATCATCATGCGTACGTGTGGTTGGTGGAGCCCGGGCGCTTTGAGATTTGATAACAGTTGCTTTTCTACGCAGTATTATGCAGTCGTTTGGCTCCAACTCGTATGTGGAAACATTACAGTATTATTCATATTATTGTGATGAATACCGGGACAATCCCTGCAAACCGGTACGTCTGGTCACCAGATACTAGTAATGTAAGCTAATTTAAATAGGTAGCTAGTAGTAACACTGAGTTAGAAATTATGTCAGAATACATTATGACATTTTGAGAAATAAAAGTTTTCTTTCAAGTGTGCTGCACGAACCATCCACTGTCTACTTCAAGAAACCAGACATAGGCCAACATGTTTTTAACATTTTAGCAAGTCTATTTAGTCAATGTTAGCCCTGCTTGTGAAAATGAATTATGATGCTTTTCCTTTCCCATCCCTGTTAGTAATTCATAGTTGTAAGCCTTTGCATTTTCATTATTGATTGGTCTTATGTATATTATAGCAAATATTGAGCTAGAGGCTCATTGAATACATGTTTTGTGCATAAGTGCTAGGTGTATTTACTCTTGCTATTTGTGTTTAGGTTATAATGGGGCTTAGCTGCTATTACTGTATTGTTTCACCCACAGCAGATTTTATATTAATATAATGTAACACCAAATGGCCACAAACTCCTCTTTTCTCTTCAGATTCACGTTTGAAGTACTTAAATCCAGAGGTGTCTGCAAGGGCCACCTGCAGACACCTCTATCTCAGCACAGCCCAGCAATGCAGCATCAGGTGCTCCTGTCCCCTCTACATCAACACAGCCCAGTGATGTAGCATTAAAAACACTTCTGTTCCCTCTACCTCAACAAAGCCCAGTGATGCAGCATTAAAAACACTCCTGTTCCCTCTACCTCAACAAAGCCCAGTGATGTAGCATCAAACACACCTGTTCCCTCTACCTCAACACAGCCCAGTGATGTAGCATCAAACATACCTGTTTCCTCTACCTCAGCACAGCCCAGTGATGCAACATCAAGCATCTACACAAAGGCTGCACCAACAGACCCTACTGACTGGCCATCAGATTTAACTGATACGGTGCAAGAACGTCTCTGTAGGCTTTCCATCTTTAGTATAAATTTGCCTTTTTTATTACTGTTACACCCACATCTTCCTTGGGAACATTGTGCTGCTATCTCTGCATCCCGGTTGCTCATGCTACCCTTCTATATTACTCCTTTATTTGCCTCATTGCAAATGTATGCCATTTAGAAACAACTGTTATCCCAGTTATAACATATACTATACCTAATAATTGTAAACTTTCTGCCCTCCTCTATTTGCCTTAAATGCACATTTAGTATTGCAATGTGTACTGCATTTGTCTTTATTGCACATCTGCACATTCTACTTGTAATATACATATACTTAATACTTGTAAATACTTGTGCATTTTCTTACCTCTGTTTAAACTTCTGGTTAGATGCTAACTGCATTTCGTTGTACTGTACCTGTACTGTTCAATGACAATAAAATTGAATCTAATCTAAAATAAATAATATGGTCTCACAACAGCTGTCTTATGAAGATGTCATAGATGATTTTGCTGCAAGAAAGGCAAGATACAGCTGTAGAACAATGCCATATTATACATATTGCACTGAGCTTTCTGAAATATAGTTAGTTTTTGTTTGGGCAATACTCTTATTTATAATTTGTTTTATTCATTTGTTTGCTGCAAAAAAGGTAAGGTGAGTAAGGCTGGAGAACAATGCATTATTATGCATATTGCACTAGTTTTCTGTAATAAAATGTATTTTAGTTCAATACTATTATTTATATTGTATTAGTCCATGGGTTAGGGTTAGGGTTAACCCTAACCCATGATATGCCAAATGTCTGTCCAATGGCTCGGGTCGATTTTACTTATTTTCTCAGCTTGACAATTGCTTGCTTTTCTCCCATAGACAGCTCTCTGGTCTTCATGTTGGTTTATCCTCTTTAACAAGAAATGCAGTATTTATAGGTTTAAACCAAGGATGGAAACTTAGACTAGTGATGCAGAGCTATTTAATGTTTGAACAATCAACCTAAAAGGCAATCCGTGGGCAACAAGAAACATCTGTAGGTCACATGTTCCAATAGTTTTGCTCACTTGAAAAATGGGTGGGATAAAACAAAAAGTGGTATGTCCTGAGTTGTTTAACACATCTAGATGTGAATACCAGGAAATTAAAGCTGAATTTCTGAGCTCTTGTCTCATACTCATCTTTTGATCTTAAACCCAGATGTCTTCAGTGAACAACAAAAACAAAGGAATTTGCCTTTCCGTTCCAACTTTTGGAGGGAACTGTATAATCATCGGTGGTGGAATTGGCTGCAATGCAAGGGGCAAAATCTTGCCCAAGACACCACCAAATTGGTCAGGACTGGCCCTGCATGGACACATTGGCTGCCTGTTAAGATGAGGGCCGTTTTGAAGGTTTTATTCTTAAACCATTACATGGACTTGCTCCTACTTACCTCAATGAATTGGTCCAGCCATACAAAACTACATGTCACCTAAGATCGCAAGATGCAGGCCTTCTAATTGTATCTAGAATTTTTAAACAGCTGGAGGCAGGGCTTTCTCCCACAGAGCTCCACTTCTCTGGAATGACCTGATGATTAAGGTTAGAGACCCAGACTCAGTGCAAACTTTCAAGTGTCAACTAAAGACTCACTTCTTCAGCATGGTTTATGTTTAAGTGTAGTCTGGCCCAGGGGTGTGACAGTGAATGTAAAGGCTTGGATAATATCATCTTTGCTATCATTGCTCATCTCCATTGGGATGTCCTCTCTCTAATGCCATTTAGCGGAGTCAGTGACTTACTGTTGTTCCTCTGTTGCAGCCCTCATGCAATCGTAGTTAACTCTTTGGTCGGTACTCGGCCCACTTTCCTGGGGGTTGCAGGTCATTGGTGTCCCTTTGGATGATGTTTGGCAATGTGGGTGGATTTACTTCCTGCCTTTTGGACAAAGTGTCACTGGATCCCCCTGTTTCAGCCCCAAGTTTTTATGCTGTTAAATTGTGCTTGTGGAGTAGGCTCAATTCTTCTTCTCCATGGTGAATATTTATTATATATTAATATTTAATATATCTAAAGAATGTACTCTCTAAATGTTCCTTTGGGCAATACAAGTGTTGTAGTTCCTACAACATCATAATGTTGCTCCAGGACCATCATTGCAACTGACCTGTAGTTAGTTGGTTTCCTCAGACCAAAGACAGAATATTACCCTCCCCCCACCCTTCGACCTAACCCTAAACTCAGAAACACCTGTGCCTAAACCTAACCTTTATGGTACCTGTGCCCAAACCTAACCTCAGAGGTGCCACCATTAAGTATTTATGTCGTCGTAACAACACCAACATTGAGATATCAGATTGGTCAGCAATATTTGCTCTTTTTCTCACTCACCACCACGTCATCTGCTCTCCCTGGCCTGTTGGCATCCTCATGCTCTCTCCCTCTCTTTACTCTGAATGCACAAGAGTGAACATGAAATAAATCAGTAAATAAGTTGTATTTCTTGCCATGATGTTCAGGAATGGATTACTAACCATTTCTGATCTTAATGGCAATTATTATTATGTCAAGACATTTTGACTCATCTCCTGTGCTACTGTATACTTTCATCTCACTGGTACTGATTTCCTCGCTGCTCTCAGCTTACTTTTCTTTTCTGAGGCTGCCCAAAAACGTCCATCCTTCCTCACTGTATATGAACGTCTGCTTGCACTTTAATCAAACACCAATAACGCTATTTATCAGAATAAGTCAATACAAATACACAGTATACTATACGAATATGCAATCAATGACAACGACTACTGTCTGCATAAATTACACATGCAGCGCAACATTAATGACTGACACTTTACTCACGTGGGCATTCTAACAAATCTAACAAAGTCTTTCACGTAACACATAAACGTTATTTGAATATTGTTGGTTTCTCGGTGAAAGTGTGGCTAATTAGCTTTCCAGGTAACTAGATATAGTAGATAACGTTAGTGAGGGTTGATTGATTAGCACTCGCAAATCTGCCCTTTTACACAGAATATGCGCAAAATGACGTGTTGATGTTAAAACTCACAGTCGACTGGAAGACAGCCTTCGTAACATTGATATCACGTTGTAGTTTTCCACTTTTTATATCACAGTGTAGTTTTCCACTTTTTAATACAATTACGTAATGAGATATAGGCAGTACAGTGTTTGACATTGATTGTTCCTACCAACAGCACTTACAGCCAGTGTTGCCAGGTTAAGCAAAAATGTCCAGAAGACAGAAATGGTGCGGCCGCGGTGAAGTCCAGAAGTTGCCCAATAACCCGCCACCCGCGAGCCATTCATTTTTACCCGTGACATTGTTTGAAAGTAGCCCAATTTCGCATGAAAACTGCGGATATACAGCAGTAAACCAACAGCTTCTGCTGAGATACAGCAACAGAACCTGGACAAACTACACACAGAACTGCAATAAACCGGAAAATTAGACACGGAAGTTATGATAATGTTTTGTTTAGTTATGATTATGTTTACATTTGCTAATGATTATTTTGGACGGCGGTGCATGGTTGCCTGTTTGATTTTATTTGTAATTCTGATATACATTTATTGCGGGGACATAATGAGCAATTTTGAATATTCGGGGGAATGTGTCCCCCTCAATATAGTAATTACTGCCTTGGATTGATTTATGAATTGTAATCTGAGCTTTGGGGGACACCCATTTTAATAGTTTATGGAACAGACTGAGATTATGTGTAATAAAGTAATCATCTGGTGATCACAAACGCAGTTCCACAAATGATCTCAATTCATGTTGCTTTAATATTTGGTCAGCTCTGCTTTCACGGCGATAACCGGTAATGAACTATCAGGACCTGAGCGCAACCCAAAAGCAGACGAGGACGAGAAGTGACAGTGATAAGGGTGGTTTAGTGAGACGAACAGAAAGCGTATGGCGAGAGTATGGACATAGTGCAGTCAGGGGTGATCGCGTGAAGGTGGTTCCAGGTGTCCAGGCAGACGGGAAGGAGAATGCGTATCAGGATGTGTTAGATGATCCGGTAGTCGAGGCAGAATCCAGGTAAGTGTATGGAGAGGTGGAATTCTGTGACGGAGCGGAGAACAGTCAGAACACGAAACAAGCAGGTAAGTGGGACTAAGCAGAACAGACAAGCAAGACATACAAGATACGACTTAACGCTCAGGCAGGGACGAGACGTCAGAGCTCCGTGTACATACTGCCGATGAGTGGTGGAATCGGGAATAGGTGCGTCATTACCAAGGGGAAACAGCTGTCACCGGCATCACCCAGGAGTTGACGTCACGCCCCCTAACAGGTATCCAGGACGACCGGGACAGAGACACAGAAACCGAAGCAAGGAAACACACACACACGTACACACACAATCACAGGGAAGGGATCGTGACACTCAACTAGTGCTCCCTTTTTGGCATGCACACTTTGCTCTAGACTCCATAGGGCCCCTGTGGTTGCCAGAGCATGAATACAATTGGTATTCACATGAAAACATTCCCTCTCCACCTGGTCCATAGCTCACTGCTAATTCCACACCATTACATGAACAATGTCGGAAAAAACAACTTGCTCTTTTAGTCTTTGACACAATTATGTGAACTCATTTGAACCTTCTAAGATACTGTCAAAACTAAGAGTTAGGGTGTAGACTAGGCACACCTGGGGCATTGTTCTGTCCTTATGTGACCATAGTCTTTAAGGTTGGAAGGGGCCTTCCAAATTCTTGGATAATGTTATCCCACGTCTACACTTGGCTCAGACTCCACATGTAGGGCAACTGCTGGTGGGTCCTTGGCCATTGAGTTTGCAGAGAATTTATTCTCATCACAGGGAATATGTTTTCTGTGATCATGACGAGGACGAATCAACACTCAATGTTCACAGCTATCACAAGTACCCATTGTGCACACTCTGCTCTAGACCCCTTAGGACCCCTGTGGTTACCAAACAGAGCCTTAATACAAAACAAAATTCAGATAATAACAGGATGGAATGTGCAGAGTCTGGGATGCCTAGGGCCTGATGGGGTGTAAAGGATAATTTGATGGTTCAAATAGTTAAAGCCATTGCATAGATCTAGGAGGAAGACAACAGGCAAGAGTCAGCGTGGGCAGTGAAAAGACTCTATGACACAGAGGAGAGTTGTCTTGCCTAGTTTAACAGACATTGTTCTGAGACACTCTGCAGGAGCAATTCATATTGCAGAGAAAAATATGTTTTTGTAAATAATATTTTTTAATTACCTTTGCCTGACCTGTTTATTTCCATGCTCCACCCTTGATTTAAATAACCGGTTAGTTACATTTGTCCTCAGGCCCTTACCTCACATAGGAAAAGGTGACATAGTAAGGACTACAGGTATATATACCCAGGTGCAAATCACCCATGTTACAGTTAAATTACAAAACAGCCTTTTCATATCATGTTTGTCATGTCTGGTCAGGTCGTTACTAGTTGCAACAGCCACAAAGTCAATAGGCAGGCACACCAATCTAATCCATCAGATAAGAATGCTGATGATGCATATGTCCTTCTTGTGGTTCTTGGGAAAGATGTGATCAATGGAACACAGTATAAAACAAGTATCTAGCAAAGTATTCAATTGTAATTTTAGCATATATGGCTGTATTTGCTGTTGACAATAACACGCTTCTTATTAGTTTCTTATTATGTTTGTGCTAATTATTGTTACTTGTTTTACAAGAAAAATATATTTTAATCCAAAAGCTGTATTCAAATAACATGTTTTTCTACACTAAACGTTAGCAAACTACCAAATCTGATTGGTTGGGTTGCCAGGCCTTCTGCCGTAATTTGGGGCAGTTTTGGTAAAGGAATATTTAGTTGCTTAGACCTCATTTCCCAATTAAACTGTTGAAGCATTGTAGAGATGTTTTGGTCAGTGTTACATTTCAGAGATGTATTAGGCTGTCTATTTGCATGCATAAGCCAAAAAGATTTCACTACTTCTGGTATTACTAATTGGCTATCCCGCCAACTGCGTTTATTTCCTACTTTGCCCTTATATTGGAACACATTTCTAAATCAATACACTGGTTGCGTTGTGTCGCCATACCTCCAAAATTCCATTGATCACCAAATTAGGCTATATACTGAAATTAGTCGAGAAATAGCAGACAAGGTACTGCTCTTGCATTATGACTACAGTACAACAAAACACACTTAACTCATTAAAATGTGCTGCATGTTGAAGTATATTCCTTCAAATTCTAATGTATTAACTGAGTTAGCTCAACTTACAGCAAAGCCAAAAGACAGTCCAGATTGAGCTTTAAGTGGTCTTTCATTGATTGTACTGTCCAAATTCTAAAAGTCCAAAATCCCAAACCGTCCTAGCCCTTCAACTCTTTTGTTTCTTTCCTCCTATCTGTCAGCTCAAAAGTTAAACTTGATTTTCAGCCTATTCTAACTGTATGCTATGATTTGGCTTTGGCTAAACAGCTTTGCTAATAGTTATCATAGCTGTGCCAAGTATTCCTGTGTGCAACCACAGATAAATTAGTTCTTCCATTGCAGGAACAAGTATATTTTTTCCAAGTTATAAACATATTTGCTTTGCTCTATCTTCTGAAATTGGATGCTGCCGCTTGTTTGATTCAGATGTACTGTTTATCTTGTCCTCTCTTTTTCTAACCATGGAGTATTGTCTTAACAGTGACTGATATCTGAATACATTATACATTTTAAGTTAACTCCCCAAAGTAGTGATGAAATCCCAATTATCTCATGGGGCAGCCCAAATCAGTGATTAATATGCAATCCCAGTCCTGGGCAGTCTACCTAATGTCCAGAGCTTTTGTGAGACAGATCAGTAGGGAACTGAAAAGCATGTCTTTTTTACAATAACTAACTAAAAACACCCAGCTTTTAATAAAAAAAATGTTTAGCCTAAGAACAACCAATAAGAGATAGACTTGAGCGGGAGGCTGGTTGGGTTTGGGTATCGACACTTGTTTTCTTTATGGTGAAATGTTTCTTTAGTGCCTGACTTGTGTGGAAGCTATCCAGAAATTAGAAATCTTTCTCACCCCTCCCCGTCTCCTTGGCGAATAAGGACAGAGATAACCGAGTACTCCATTTGTTCCCCAGACACTGTGTGTTTGAATATGCCTGCTTGCTGTGTGCATGGACGCAAGTGTGTCGTTGCTCATGTTCTCCATGTATGACTCTAGCTTATAACATAAAAGAATGACATAAAATAGGTATGTAGTCAATTTTAACTTGCCTTGTGGTATGGTACATTTTTATTTCTAATTCTAATCACATTTAAGCCTAATCATCAACAAAAGAATAATACCTTGTAAAGCTTAGGTGTGATGCCTGCACACACAGCAGATCTCCAAATAGGGTCTAATGTGTGTTTTATCCAGCAGCCTAACATATCAGTTATTTTACTTGGTGCCTTGATCAAGAGCACAATGCCAGAATTATGGAAAAAGATTCCAGACACCTTTTTTTATTTACATGGGATGAAAATAGAAACTGACAGTTACTGTGGTAATTTGAGGGTTGAAATGTAAATTATTTTATTCTAAGGTCAAGCACTGTTCATAGTTTTTAATGAAACCCATAACATAATGCGCCACTTCGTAAACATATTCTTTTTATTGAGGGCCAAAATTCAAAACATTCTCAAATTGCAATTAATCCCAATTAATTGCAGAAGATTGTACAATTAATCTTATTAATTCTATTAACCATTTGACAGCATAAAACGATTAATGGGCGGGTCGATATTTACTTTGACATTTTAGTCATTTAGCAGACACTTATCCAGAGCAACTTACAATAAGTGCATTCCTCTTAAGATGTCTTGGAAAACCAAAAAAGTATACTTTCCTTATTTGAAGCCATTAGTTAGTCAGAGCCAGAGAAATAAAAGTTAAGTGCATTTTCTTCAAATTCATTTTCAGGTGGTGGTGGTGGGGTGGATACACAAATTAATTGAGATACTCATCAGAGGTAGGTTTTTCAGCTGCTTTCAGAAGATTGGCAGGGACTCTGCTGTCATGGCTTCAAGTGGAAATTTGTTCCACCATTGAGATGTGAAGACAGAGAAGAGTTTTGCTTTGGCTGAGCAGGAGCTGCCCACCCATGAAGGTTGTGTGGCCAAAAGACATGAAGTGGCAGATTACATGGAAGTACATGGGAAGGGTTGTAGGGTTTAAGCATAGCCTGTAGGAATGGAGGTACAGTTCCCTTTGCTGCACCATAGGTAAACACCACGGTCTTGTAGCAGATGCAAGCTTCTACCGGAAGCCAGTGGAGCTCGTGAAGGAGAGGGGTGACATGGGTGAATTTGGGAAGGTTGAACACCAGACAGACAGCAGGGTTCTGGATCAGTTGCAGGGGCTTGATGGCACAAGCAGGGAGCCCAGCCAACAGTGCATTGCAATAGTCCAAACGAGAGATGACAAGTGATTGGATCAGAAACTGAGCCCCTTCCTGTGTAAGGTAGGGTTGTATTTTGTGGATAATGTACAGCATGAATCTACAAGACCGAGTCATTGCTTTGATGTTTGCAAGTACTAGTCTTTGTGCTTTGTGAGGCGACCACCGTGGAGTTGTCAACCATGATGGACAGATCTTGGAGTAAGCAGGCCTTCCCCAGGAAGAAGAGCAGCTCTGTCTTATCAATGTTAAGATTGAAGTGATGGGCTGAGATATCTGCCAGGCAAATCTGGAAGATGTGCGCAAATGACAGTGCTAAATGACCTTGTGTTGAGGGAAAAGAGGAACACAAGTAGTGAGAGCACATGGTGCAAACACAGACCCACTCCATGCAACCTGGTAGGAGCAGCCTGCCAGGTAGGATGCAAATTAACAATGGGCAGAACCTGTGACCCCCCTGCTCTGAGAGTGTGCAGAGGAGGATGTGGTGGTGTACAGTGTTAGAGACAGTGGAAAGATCAAGGAGAATAAGAATATAGGAGTATTTGTTTTGGCAGTGCAGAAAGCCTCTGTAAGACAGAGGCGAGTAATCATGGTTGAGTGACCAGTCTTGAGACCTCATTGGTTAGGGTCCGTAAGACTGTGCTGGGACAGATAAGAGAGTCGGTTAAAAATAGCGCGCTATGATGTTTTAGAGAGAAAAGGAAGACGGGATACCAGTCTGAAGTTTTGGATATCAGAGGGATTAAGAGTTGGTTTCTTGAGGAGTGGGGTGACTTGAAGTCAGATGGAACACCGCCAGTGGATAGGGAGGAGTTAATGAAGAAACTAAGGTAAGGTGAAAGGTCTATAGAAATAGTCTGGAGAAGGGAGGAAGGGATAGGTTCAAGAGGAAATGTTGTCAGATGCCCAGACATCTCTAGACACAGGACTGTCTGAAGAGAGGGGAGAGAAAAAGATCAAGGAATGGGGTAGTTCATTGACCAGAAACCTAAATAGGTTGAGTGAAAGATAAGCGAGTCTTACCAACCTTCATTTTGAAATTGTTGGCAAGGTCATCTACCGATAGGGAAGAAGGAGGTGGAGGATTTAGGAGAGAGGAATAGGTGGCAGAGTTTCCTCAGGTGAAAGGCAGATGCTTGAAATATACAAGTGCTGGTCTTATAATTAGAATATCATCAAAAAGTTTATTTATTTCAGTAATTCCATTAAAAAAGTGAAACTTGCATAATGTATACAGTCATTTCACACAGACTGATATATTTCAAGTGTTCATTCCTTTTCATTTTGATAATAATAACTGACAACTAATGAAAACCCCAAAATCAGTATCTCAGAAAATTGGAATATTAATTTAGACCAATGCAAAAAAATATTTTTAGAAATGTTGGCCAACTAAGAAGTATGAACATGAAAAGTATGAGCACGTACAGCACTCAATACTTAGTTGGGGCCCCTTTTGCCTGAATTACTGCAGCAATGCTGCGTGGCATGGAGTCAATCAGTCTGTGGCACTGCTCAGGTGTTATGAGAGCCCAGGTTGCTCTGATAGTGGCCTTCAGCTCTTCTGCATTGTTGGGTCTGGCGTATCGCATCTTCCTCTTCACAATACCCCATAGATTTTCTATAGGGTTAAGGTCAGGCGAGTTTGCCGGCCAATTAAGAACAGGGATAGCATGGTCCTTAAACCAGGTACTGGTAGCTTTAGCACTGTGTGCAGGTGCCAAGTCCTGTTGGAAAATGAAATCTGCATCTCCATAAAGTTTGTCAGCAGCAGGAAGCATGAAGTGCTCTAAAACTTCCTGGTAGATGGCTGCGTTGACCTTGGACCTCAGAAAACACAGTGGACCAACACCAGCAAATGACATGGCACCCCAAACCATCACTGACTGTGGAAACTTTACACTGGACTTCAAGCAACATGAATTCTGTGCCTCTCCTCTCTTCCTCCAGACTCTGGGACCTTGATTTCCAAAGGAAATGCAAAATGTACTTTCATCAGAGAACATAACTTTGGACCACTCAGCAGCAGTCCAATCCTTTTTGTCTTTAGCCCAGGTGAGACGCTTCTGACGTTGTGTCTTGTTCAAGAGTGGCTTGACACAAGGAATGCGACAGCTGAAACCCATGTCTTGCATACATCTGTGCGTGGTGGTTCTTGAAGCACTGACTCCAGCTGCAGTCCACTCTTTGTGAATCTCCCCCACATTTTTGAATGGGTTTTGTTTCACAATCCTCTCCAGGGTGCATTTATCCCTATTGCTTGTAAACTTTTTTCTACCACATATTTTCCTTCTCTTCGCCTCTCTATTAATGTGCTTGGACAGCCGGCCTCTTTAGCAATGACCTTTTGTGTCTTGCCCTCCTTGTGCAAGGTGTCAATGGTCGTTTTTTGGACAGCTGTCAAGTCAGCATTCTTCCCCATGATTGTGTAGCCTACAGAACTAGACTGAGACCATTTAAAGGCCTTTGCAGGTGTTTTGAGTTAATTAGCTGATTCGAGTGTGGCACCAGGTGTCTTCAATATTGAACCTTTTCACAATATTCTAATTTTCTGAGATACTAATTTGGGGGTTTTCATTAGTTGTCAGTTATAATCATCAAAATGAAAAGGAATGAACACTTGAAATATATCAGTCTGTGTGGAATGAATATATACATTATACAAGTTTCACTTTTTTAATGGAATTACTGAAATAAATCAACTTACTGACGATATTCTAACTATATGACCAGCACCTGTAGAGTGATAGAAATTGGCTTTAGCAGCAGAAACAGAAAAAGACAAGGTAGAGAAAGGGGACTGAAAGTATGATTATTGAATAAAATATCTCTGTAACCTGTAGCATTAAGATGACACTTCACTAAGGGACCTAGCCCAAACCCCAAAACACAGCCCCAGATCATTATTCCTCCTCCACCAAACTTTACAGCAGTTACTATGCATTCCGGTAGGTAGCATTCTCCTGGCATTCACTACGCCCTGATTTTTCCATCAGACTGCCAGATAGTTAAGCATGATTCATCACTCCAGAGAACACGTGTCCACTGCTCCAGGCTCCAGTGTTGGCATGCTCTACACCACTTCAGCCGATGCTTGTCATTTCACATGGTTAAGTGAGGCCTGCGTATAGCTGCTCAGCCATGGAAACCCATTTTGTGAAGCTCCCTACATGCAGTTCTTGACACACATTTCTTGTGCTGATGTTGCTTACAGAGGCAGTTTGGAACTCTGTGGTGGGTGATGCAACATATGATAGGAGAATTTTACACGTTACATACTTCAGCATTCGGTGGCCCCACCCTTTGAGTTTGCATGGTCTGCCATTTCGTTGCTGGGCTGTTGTTGCTACTAGATGCTTCCACTTCGTAATTATAGCACTTACAGTTGACCGGGACAGATCAGTTAGGGCAAAAATTTCACAAACTGTCACTGAGCTCTTCAGTAGGACCCATTGTACTGTCAATGTGTGTCTATGGAGATTTCATGGATATGTGCTGGATTTTATTCACCAGTGAGCCATGGGTGAGGCAGAAACACCTGAATTTAATAATTATATAGGTTACCACATACCTTTGGTCATATAGTATAAGAAAATATGTATTCTAACTGAGGCAGATTTCAGTGCATTTAGGAATAGCATTGCTTTACACTCACCTAAAGGATTATTAGGAACACCATACTAATACTGTGTTTGACCCCCTTTCGCCTTCAGAACTGCCTTAATTCTACGTGGCATTGATTCAACAAGGTGCTGAAAGCATTCTTTAGAAATGTTGGCCCATATTGATAGGATAGCATCTTGCAGTTGATGGAGATTTGTGGGATGCACATCCAGGGCACGAAGCTCCCGTTCCACCACATCCCAAAGATGCTCTATTGGGTTGAGATCTGGTGACTGTGGGGG